>CM067343.1:73407603-73453147 GCA_034190875.2 Urechis unicinctus | reverse complement strand
GGATAGGTCTGCATGGGGCAGGGACTGGTCTGCGTGGGGCAGCAGTGAGGACAGGGGTGCGTGCCACCCCAGCCCTCAATCTAGCCAACATCTCCTTGTATGTACGGTCATATTCATTACGCACTTGGAGTGCTTTGAGTGCAACCTTAGAGAGTGGATAAGGAGGCTTAAAACCGTGAATTGAAACATAATCGTTTTGGGCTTCACGTGCTCGCTGATTATGAGTCATATTTACTATACAGTTCATTAGTCTAAAAGGGAATTCGTCCCCAGCTATAGGCCGTTGTGAAGCAATTTTTTGGGCAAGACGAAGACGACTGTGGTTGACTTTATCGAACCCACAATCCATACACAATCCTACCTTATTATTTTTATAGCCTTCTGACAACCCGTACAAAGACGATTAATGACACCATGTTTTATCTTATATCTGTGTAAATTACAAAACTCTTGCGTACAGGGCCTGTTACAGGGGTCTTTCTTCCCGAGTAATATCCATGGGCACTTATTGTCTAATCCTACCATTGTAATATATATAGATATCAATTAGTCTAATTGGTAATACCGTCTGGCGGCAACTGGGTATCGGACGGCACCACAAGCAACTCCTTTACAAAGCCACGGAAAGGTCCATCCAATAGTATAGTACAGGCTCACCAGATTTAGTGACAGAGCTTCCAATCCGGTAAACATTGAGTGACCACACAGGGTCAGTGGCCCGCCGCCGGTGGTCTTGCTCTGCCTCACCAGGCTGGTAGAGGTAGCGAACGCCAACATCAGAGGGAAGCTTTTGCTCTTTGACCCCCAGAGGGCGCCCTGGTACGACTGCAGAGGGCTTTTGTGCAACTCGTTTTGCCTTTATAGCATCTTTAGGTTTTTTTCAGTCAAGCGTGTCACCTCATTATTTATCGCAGAGACTACAGTCTGCAGTCGAGAAACCCACTCAGTCGATCGTTTTCCAGTATCCCTTAACTCTACGGCATACTGGTGACCAAAGAGTCGCTCAGCAAGGGTTCGGTTAAAGCGTTCCACTACACCCTGATCTCGATGGATATTCACACGGCCACGTCTGACTGATACTCTATGTTTTACTAACAGCTGATTCGCTGCACCCATAAACTCCCGTCCGGGGTCCACCTGAAGTAGTTTAGGCCACCCCAGCGGTCCTCGCTTGTATATCCTCTCGAGTGCACCTGCGACCTCCTTAGCCTCTTTTGTAGTCAATGGCTCAGCCGCTTTGTAGCGCGAGGACACATCAACCAATGTTAGGGCATACTTGTAAGTGCGGCGCTTCACAACATCATGAGGAAGAAATAAGAGAATGGCTTGGTGCACCTCATTAGGGACAGGGACATCAAACTTTGGCCTGGGAATGTGTTTTGGCACTGGCAGGTAGATTTGCCATATAGCCTGCTTTGTTAGCCACCCCCTGGCAACTTCCTCAGAAACCCTCGCTTCTGTTGCAAGCTTCTTGATAGCTGTTGTGCCTTTCCAGTAGCCCTTAGGACTATGGTAGATCTTTTGCATGCGACGATCCATATACAGTAAACGCTCGAGTCTCCAAATGACCTACTTAGCAAGCCTGTATGCAACCAGCCCAGTCGCAGCCATACCCAGTATAATGCACGCCACCTCACGCCCCCTCTGTTCATCTGAGGGCTAGTAGAAGTCTGAAAGCTGTGGCTCAGAGCCCAACGGGTCGACGGTTTTATTCGTAATCAGGGAGTATTCATGCATAGCCTCGTCCGCATCCCTAAATGTATGCTCGGCATGTCTCTGGCGGCGCAGTTGCTCATTGATCAAGTCTAAACGCTCAGTTCTCTTCTTGGCCCATGCTGTCTGAGCAGATTGAAGCTGCTCGATTGCCATATCATGACGTTTACGTTCCCCGTCCACTTGGCTGCCTCGTAATTTAGAGAATAAAAAGTTGCTCCCAGAGAATGCAAGGGCGTTAACAAGAGCACCCCCAACAAGTAGCGCGAGTGTGGCCATTACTTCAGTATATCAACTGGTAAGATTCCTTGTTTAATTAGCATATCATTTGTGGCTATAGCTAGTGATACATCGGCAACAGCCATAGCCAGGTCCCGTGGGGTGAAATCAAGACGTGGCAGCCCACCACCCAGAGCCATCTTAGCAAGCTTGGCATAACCTATTGAAATACCGGAAACAACTATACCGTGGTACAGAGCGTTGATGAGCATTTTTCCAACAGTAATTGGTGTTGTCATCTTATTCCATATAAAACGGATCCTTTAAATGAGCGTCCGGAGGCTTTTGTACCACAACCTGTTTAGGGTGTGAGGCTACCATCTGGTGCCTGTAGCAATACAATGCTAGTCCAAACACGCCAACACCGCAGACAACCAAAGGTGCAGCCCATGTTGGCCATGCCCACCTTTCCAGAGATT
This sequence comes from Urechis unicinctus, assembly GCA_034190875.2. Lineage (NCBI taxonomy): Eukaryota > Metazoa > Annelida > Polychaeta > Xenopneusta > Urechidae > Urechis > Urechis unicinctus. The sequence continues at coordinate 73,450,736 of CM067343.1, read as the reverse complement.
TGCTCGTTGATATTGGCTCAACAGCTTCGTCTCTACCATCTGTAAGCGCTGCCTTAGCCTCTCGGAGCTCTCTCAGAAGCTTATTTTGATTGGCTTTTTGAGCTGCAGCACCCTTTCGTCCTGCCGCAACCCTTTTAGCGTTTTTTGTCACTGACGTTATCTCCACCGGTGTTGCCTCCCCTTGATTCGTGTTTGTTTCTTCCATGTTTACTTGCTAAATTTATTTGTCCAATTGACAGCTCTTAGTAAGAACCTCTTATAGCGTAGCTAAGCACATGCTATAGCGGAGTTAAGCACAAGCTATAGCGGAGTTAAACACATACTATAGCGCGGAAGTGGTGTCTTCCTCTCCACCGGCCCCTGTTGTTTCGGTGCTTGTTTTTCCAAATTGACAGTGCTTAACTGTTGTTAAAGCCGCAGTTAAGGGAGCTAAAAACATACCATAGCGATGATATAGCTCACAAGTGGCAGTGCTTAGCGCGTGTCCAACAAACGGGTCCGTCTGGAGGTCTGTAATTAGCCTTGGCTGGTGTTCTGGTGTGATTGGTAGAAACATACAAGCAATACCTGAGTATAGCTGTAGCAATGATTGACCTAGAGTGCGCGTCATGCTAGCGCCTAGCCGAGTCTCGTATCTCACATACAGCTTTATGATCTCTTCATCAGACATTGATTCAACCTGGTCAATTGTAATGCTCTCCAAACCAAGGTACTGACGGGCGAGTCGAGTCCTGCTCAAGGAGTTTATCTATAATGGTATCAGGATCCATGAATATACGTATACACCTTCGAGCTTCAAAATACTGCACCACTACCCAGATGAAGAAACCTAAATTGATTACTGAGGCAGCGGCTGCTATCAAGGCCAATATCACTTCAATCGACGGCATATGCAGTAGGCTGATCAGTCTTCAGCAGCAGTTTTGCGTGCTTGGTCTTTGCTAGTAGTTGACGTACTGTGGCACGTTCCTCCTTTGTTGGAATTACATCATTTTCACGTAAGGCGTCTTCAAACGAGTCACGGTCCTTGGTGTGAAAGAGCACCATCCAGCGAGTCTGCTCGCGTAAGTCCTTCAGCACAGAGTTGTACTTTTGGGTGAGGACCCAGACACTTTGCTGCGCATGGCGGCCGCTAAAGGCCAGTTCGGATAACATGTCTTTCTACTTGGCAAGGGCCTTTGTTGCCGAACAGTCATCAATAATGTACAGGGTTAGCTCGCCCTTAAAACAATGGTAGAAAGCCCTCAGGTGGTCATGGAGCCGCTCCCCTGGATCAACCACGTACACCTCTGAATCATCCCACACCCATGACCGCGTCTGATAGGCCTCGTTGAAACGTATGGTAGGGCAGAGGATTACAATATGCTCGAAGGCACCGAACAAGGGCCCTTCAAGTAGGTCGAGGATGAATGCGGTTTTTCCACATCCTGTCTGCCCACAAACAATTGCCAAACAGGGACCATCTGGAAATGTAAACTTAGTAGACTGCGCTGACGAACCTGCCATCTTTAATGTTAAGCTGTGGATCCATTACAATATACATATAAACGTTCAATGCGCCCGCCGCCTCTGCCTTTTTTGTGATCTGTATGGTGATGCCCTCAGACGCATTCTCCACAGCCCTGCCACTACCGTGCAGCTGGTCGTCATCAATCGTCCTTAAGTCGAGCCACAGAGCATACTTGGTGATTAGGTACTCTCCTAGGGAAACGTCTGACAATGCCAGGTCTTTTACAGCTATTGCTTCACTGGGGTCTCGTTTACTCGTTGCTGCACAGGCTTTCTTCACCTCGTCCCACTGCTGGTAGCCACGCATACCCTGGGCATAGAGCTGATTGGGGATGCCCTCAATGGTCACCTCGACCTTCGTTATCTTTGGGTTGTAGAACAACTCTGTTTTCTTATCGAATGTGGCGTTGGTCGGGTCTTCAAAGAGCAGTAGGATGCCCTTCATGCTGCGAGCTGGAACATTCAGGTTGATGTTCCACAGTGTATCTCTTTTATTGTATACAAGCTTTCTGTGGCATAGAACACGGTCATACAGAATCGAGAGCCAACCTGTGTACTGGGTGCGTACCATGTGGGCCAACTCTGTTTGGGTAACCATATCATACTCCAGCGAGATGCCATCAATTTTGTAGCTTGCAGCGGTGTCGCCTGTTGCTTGAATCACGCGGTTGTAGTCGTTGAATGTGAGCTCGTATTCCAGTCTGTCACTAAGCGCACTCTGGTAGAATGGCATGTGGCTCTCAAGGAGTTCAAAATCAAGCGGAACGTAGAACCTGTTACTATAAACATCAGCTACCGCCTTGTCCTCTTCCTTGGTCTCAACCTTGTCTCCTGCCCCCACTCGTATCTTAGTTGCGTTTCTGTCATCTGATGTGTCAATGCCCTGATACAGGAGGCCCTGTCTCTCCTGTGCAGTCCGCCACAAGTTGTGGTAACAGTGGTACACATCGCTGTCATCAATAGACATGACCTCATTGCCAGAAATCTTGATTGTCATTTTCTTAACCACGGCGCTGCCCAGGTTTTGCACAACGCTGCGGTTAACATCAGTCAAGGTCAGCGTGATTGTGAAGGCCAGACGTGCTGTCCCTGAAACAATCACGTCGTCTGCGCCTAGATTGGGGTGCGAACCAGCAGTTGTTGATTCTGGTCAATAGTGCTTGGATTGTTTGTAACGACTACAGATTGTCGCACGCCCCTTACCCCGAGGGGTTCGCGTATCCGGCGGTGTGGGTTTAGTTTGCGTCCGTAAGTACTCGTCATGTTGAATGTTTAATTACAATTATATCTTTAACACACATACATGAAGTTTGATAACCCAACATTTGACGATGCAGATGAGGAGGGGGCTATGGGAGGGGAGAGGAATGAGGATTTGCCTGTCCCTGAAATACAGGATGTGATTAACCTCATTGACGAAGCTTTAGATACGTCGAGTACGACTACTCCACCATGGACTATTACTGAAATGCCTGCAGGATTAACAGAAGATCAGGCGGGATCTAAAGAAGAAACAGAAGTCTTAGTTACGAGGTGGGAGAAGGCAGTGTCTAAGCATGGGCTGCAGGCCACTCTGGAGTTTAGATCGTCCCAACAAGGTGACCTTTGGGTTAGGTGGGGGCGAGACTGGAAGCTTCTGACATGGAAGAGCAATCCCAACAAATTCCTCTCTCCTAGGAGTATCCTAGATTACGGTGGTACACAGCTTGCCCGGCCTCTTGGAGTGACCCCTGAACTATCCACAATGGCAGCAAAAGCCCTACAAGGCGTTGACTAAGCTGCTGCTAAAGCGGAAGCTGCACTTCCGAAGTTAGAAATGAGCAGCCCCGAAGCCATGAGAGAGCAAGGTGGTGTGGAAGAAACAAGCTTCATAGAGGGCGTTCATAACGCCATAGAAGACCTAGGTACACAAACAGACAACCAACTACCACTAAGAGAGCTTATGGGGCTTGATAAGGCTATGCAGACCCAGAGGGGTGAGCTGGTCAACAACCTAGCTAAGATAACTGAGATAGAAAGGAATATAAAACTTAAGGAAGCTAAAATGGCAAGCCTGGAGGAGGAAGGGAGGGGTGATAGTCGAGCATGGAGATTCCAAGCAAATGAGCTTGCAGAGCTGCAGGACCTGCGGCGTGTCCGTGTTGAGGCTGCCTCTGTAAACCGTGAACGTCTGCGAACCCAAATTAACCACATCAGGGAAACGATCAACAGACTTCTTAACGAGGACACAACGCAGCTGAGCGTGAACGCACTCTGTTCCAAGAGCAGGGTATAACAATCGCCTCCATACTCACTGCGATTGGATTGGCAATCTCGACCCTTGTAGTTGCTTTGACGGGCGGAGGGAGCACTAGTCCAACCCCGGCACCAACGCCGACGCCAGCTGATAAGCCCGGTGTAAAGGAATGGATTAAAAAAAACCCAGCTGAACTCCTTGGCAAACGTCCTGAAGGGCCTAGCCGGTAAGGTCAGAGGAAATCAACGCGAGTCCTGAAGTAGAGTTGCTTATTTTGTTTATTTATATTTCAACAATGAAGCTCCCTGGAATCTCGCGGTCCGAATCGTTTCTCTGACTAGATGAATCTCTCCGTGACTAACCCATCTGGACTCCTTATAAAGGGTCCCGCGATAGGCCAGGCTAAAACAATCCCCACGTGACACGACGAGTCCACTTGGAGGGTGAACTCGCTTGTTGTGAGGATTGGTACAATCAGGGTTACACCCTTCCCAAAGTGTGGTGTGATGTAACCCGGGCTCTCGTGCTGATAAATTAGGTGGGGAGGCTTTTTAAGAACGTATGAGCCAAAATAGTATTATAACATCCTCCCCAACCATAATAAAGTTGAACTTCCACTGTTCAATAAATTTAGAATTTACCCTTGAATTTTGAAAATTGACTTTGTTAAACTAATTGAAGGTTGATGAAATGGAATTTGGAATAAGAGTTATAAAGTAAAGGGACAGCACGACACGAGCCCAATATTATTAGATTTTGAATTTTGAGTGATCCCAGGGTAGCTTGGACATGCGCCAATACTGTTTTACATTGGCACATGTCCATAACAATAATAGGTAATTATATTAGGTTACAATAATTTTTCAAATGTTCTAATTTTGCCTAAATGGTATTAAAATAAATATATTACAATAAAATGGAAAGTATTAAAATATGGAATAATCTAGGCTAATTCAATTATTAATTTTGAAAGTATTTAACTGATGTCATGAAAATTAAATATACAAGAACAATGGACTAATGCCGTTAAAGTTATTGAAATTTGTGGATTTCTTTGGATGCTTCTTGAAGATGAAATATCTGGAGGGCTGCCGCATTGGGTTCGCCAGGTGTCGCCTGAGGGGAGGGATGTGCGTTTTTCCGACGCTGACTGTGCCGTTGTGTGTCTCCACTGTATCCTTGGTCAGGGAGACGTAAGCTTTGGCTACAAGGTGTTGGCGCGTCGGGTGAAGGCGCTATCTCCCTCTTGTATGGCGTAAATATACCTGGGAACAAATGAACTTACGGCAGCGATCAGTGTGTCTTGATTATGGGTAATGTTGGACGTATTAAAAACATGAGTGTTCAATGTGTAAGTGTGAATGGGTATGTTACTTATGTGTAATATTATAACATCTCAAAATGAATATTGGTGTATCACGCAAAGAAAAGTGTGAGGTGTGGTTGAATGATTGTGTATTGTTTTGCATAAGGTGATTGGAGCGCGTGGTAAATGAGTGACGGTTATTGCCCAATATAGTATTTAAGAAAGCTATGCTGCTGAGAGCCTGTTCAGAACAGTTATGCCTAAAAGAATATATATGTTGCACATGGCCACTATCTAACATGTAAGTCCGGATACACAACGTGTGTGACACTTTAATTGTATGTGTTGTACGCGCGGGAGAAGATCAATATAAACGACTCATATATATGTATTGAGAATTAATTGTTTACGATACTTCTCCATTAATAATTTGATAAATACGCACGTCTTCCCTAAGCTGCAGATTCCTTCATGAGATTATACCCCGCATATACTTGAATATAATAAGATTAGCGTTATGGGTAATGTGTAACATAGAGGGTCGCTAATTTTACGCGTGTCCGCATGATATGCCAGACGGTGCGATAATAGCGCAGTTGACTTCACTTATTGTAAGATTTTGTCTTATTATCTGCAGACATAGAGGCAAAATAATTGTGTGAATAATAATTGATGATATCATTGTGTCAAGTTTGCGCTGCGTGGAAGAAGACAAGTTTTAAAAGTCTTCTTATAATTTAACCTTGACTCACAGTTTACTGGATTTCGTGTGGCGGCAAAGGATGCGTGAGATTAAGCGTCAAATGTGTATGTCACTTTGAAGACTGCCCTTTGAGACTTAAATTATGTGCAATTAAAGGGTGGCAGCTTGGGCCTCAGACACGCCGTGTTTATTGGAATTACAAAGGAGTCTGTAATCCTTGATAATTGGCGGACGCAAAACGAGGGTCTCTTATCTGCGTGAATGTCTGAGTGCAGCATGTTTGATGTTTAATCATCCGTATACGGGCCGTCTGTTAAAACATTAAATAGAGGACTGATAAACATTTGAATTTCACGGCTTTGTATCTTTGACACTTAAGTTGGTTCCTGAGATCGCCTTGATAATTTGAATTTGTCTAACCATCAGGTTCATGCGTTTGAATGCGTTTGACACGTGGTTGAGATCGTATCGTTGGTAAAATGTTATATGGTTGGAATAATGAATGAAACATGCGTGTGAAAATCATGTGTGAAATAATTGCATGTATAAGTGGTTATGCATATAAAATGATATAGGCGGCGTCCTGTTCTGAGAAGAGAGTATATGGCTAAAAATAATATGACATTGGTTGGAAAAATTTCTAAATGGGAAATATGTACGAAGAATACTATGAAAATGAATCAATGAGGCTAGGTAGACATAATTCGTTATTGGTTTCAAAATTGTTAATGCTCATCTTCCGCGCCACATCCTTGCGTCCTCGAAGACCCACTCATATTGTTCGCCAACAAACTTAATATTCAATACATAATTTGAATATGGAGGATATTTGACCTCAAATGATTTTTAACAAATTTTGCGTTTTCCCGTCCTAGCATATAAGGTTTGTCGGATGCGGGAGGTTAAAATTAAGGCGATAGCGGGAGGGGTGTTTTGTGTGGAGGAGGTACTTATGCGCGAGGGAAGTGCTTATTTTGTTATTTATATTTCAACAATGAAGCTCCCTGGAATCTCGCGGTCCGAATCGTTTCTCTGACTAGATGAATCTCTCCGTGACTAACCCATCTGGACTCCTTATAAAGGGTCCTGCGATAGGCCAGGCTAAAACAATCCCCACGTGACACGACGAGTCCACTTGGAGGGTGAACTCGCTTGTTGTGAGGATTGGTACAATCAGGGTTACACCCTTCCCAAAGAGTGGTGTGATGTAACCCGGGCTCTCGTGCTGATAAATTAGGTGGGGGGGCTTTTTAAGAACGTATGAGCCAGAATAGTATTATAACATCCTCCCCAACCATAATAAAGTTGAACTTCCACTGTTCAATAATTTAGAATTTACCCTTGAATTTTGAAAATTGACTTTGTTAAACTAATTGAAGGTTAATGCAATGTAATTTGGAATAAGAGTTATAAAGTAAAGGGACAGCACGACACGAGCCCAATATTATTAGATTTCGAATTTTGAGTGATCCCAGGGTAGCTTGGACATGCGCCAATACTGTTTTACATTGGCACATGTCCATAACAATAATAGGTAATTATATTAGGTTACAGTAATTTTTCAAATGTTCTAATTTTGCTAGCCTAAATGGTATTAAAATAAATATATTACAATAAAATAGAAAGTATTAAAATATGGAATAATCTAGCCGTTATGACATTAATTACATTTTCACAGTATTACTCCGCACTAAAACCCAGTGGGAAAAAAGCGATGAGCCTATACTTGACAGTCGTGAAAATAGTAAAATAACCTATTGTAGCTAATTCAATTATTAATTTTGAAAGTATTTAACTGATGTCATGAAAATTAAATATACAAGAACAATGGACTAATGCCGTTAAAGTTATTGAAATTTGTGGATTTCTTTGGATGCTTCTTGAAGATGAAATATCTGGAGGGCTGCCGCATTGGGTTCGCCAGGTGTCGCCTGAGGGGAGGGATGTGCGTTTTCCGACGACTGACTGTGCCGTTGTGTGTCTCCACTGTATCCTTGGTCAGGGAGACGTAAGCTTTGGCTACAAGGTGTTGGCGCGTCGGGTGAAGGCGCTATCTCCCTCTTGTATGGCGTAAATATACCTGGGAACAAATGAACTTACGGCAGCGATCAGTGTGTCTTGATTATGGGTAATGTTGGACGTATTAAAAACATGAGTGTTCAATGTGTAAGTGTGAATGGGTATGTTACTTATGTGTAATATTATAACATCTCAAAATGAATATTGGTGTATCACGCAAAGAAAAGTGTGAGGTGTGGTTGAATGATTGTGTATTGTTTTGCATAAGGTGATTGGAGCGCGTGGTAAATGAGTGACAGTATTGCCCAATATAGTGTCTAAGAAAGCTATGCTGCTGAGAGCCTGTTCAGAACAGTTATGCCTAAAAGAATATATATGTTGCATATGGCCACTATCTAACATGTAAGTCCAGATACACAACGGTGTGACACTTTAATTGTATGTGTTGTACGCGCGGGAGAAGATCAATATAAACGACTCATATATATTTGTATTGAGAATTAATTGTTTACGATACTTCTCCATTAATAATTTGATAAATACGCACGTCTTCCCTAAGCTGCAGATTCCTTCATGAGATTATACCCCGCATATACTTGTATATAATAAGATTAGCGTTATGGGTAATGTGTAACATAGAAGGTCGCTAATTTTACGCGTGTCCGCATGATATGCCAGACGGTGCGATAATAGCGCAGTTGACTTCACTTATTGTAAGATTTTGTCTTATTATCTGCAGACATAGAGGCAAAATAATTGTGTGTATAATTGATGATATCATTGTGTCAAGTTTGCGCTGCGTGGAAGAAGACAAGTTTTAAAAGTCTTCTTATAATTTAACCTTGACTCACAGTTTACTGGATTTCGTGTGGCGGCAAAGGATGCGTGAGATTAAGCGTCAAATGCGTATGTCACTTTGAAGACTGCCCTGAGACTTAAATTATGTGCAATTAAAGGGTGGCAGCTTGGGCCTCAGACACGCCGTGTTTATTGGAATTACAAAGGAGTCTGTAATCCTTGATAATTGGCGGACGCAAAACGAGGGTCTCTTATCTGCGTGAATGTCTGAGTGCAGGATGTTTAATCATCCGTATACGGGCCGTCTGTTAAAACATTAAATAGAGGACTGATAAACATTTGAATTTCACGGCTTTGTATCTTTGACACTTAAGTTGGTTCCTGAGATCGCCTTGATAATTTGAATTTGTCTAACCATCAGGTTCATGCGTTTGAATGCGTTTGACACGTGGTTGAGATCGTATCGTTGGTAAAATGTTATATGGTTGGAATAATGAATGAAACATGCGTGTGAAAATCATGTGTGAAATAATTGCATGTTAAAGTGGTTATGCATATAAAATGGATATAGGCGTCCTGTTCTGAGAAGAGAGTATATGGCTAAAAATAATATGACATTGGTTGGAAAAATTTCTAAATGGGAAATATGTACGAAGAATACTATGAAAATGAATCAATGAGGCTAGGTAGACATAATTCGTTATTGGTTTCAAAATCGTTAATGCTCATCTTCCGCGCCACATCCTTGCGTCCTCGAAGACCCACTCATATTGTTCGCCAACAAACTTAATATTTAATACATAATTTGAATATGGAGGATATTTGACCTCAAATAATTTTTAACAAATTTTGCGTTTTCCCGTTCTAGCATAAGGTTTGTCGGATGCGGGAGGTTAAAATTAAGGCGATAGCGGGAGGGGTGTTTTGTGTGGAGGAGGTACTTATGCGCGAGGGAAGGTTCGAATGAGCACTATCACTTTTACAGTGAACTAATTTCAATGAATTATATGAGTGAGGTACTTACCAGTGGTAGAAGCTGAAAGCGGGGTATGAGGTCGTCATCTTCGATGTGTTGATAGCGCCAGGTCGCTAGTAGGCCATAGTTGAGTCGAGTGGAAGTGGCCGGTGTACGCTTCCGTTGCCCTGGATCATGATCACGTCGTAGATTGCGGCCTCGTATCTCTTCTCTTGGCGCGTGAAGCAATTGCCAGCTTTCTTCGCTAACGTAAGAGCGTGTAAGCGTCGGGAAGATGTGTGTGTTGACAACAGTGTAAGTTGCCAACTACCCGGACTCTCACACCAAATGTAAAGCTAGATTTTCTTAGCCTTTCTTGCTTATGCACGCTCTTCGTTATAGTACTGTTACTCACTGCCTGTAGTTGCTGGAGTGGGGACTAATCAGAGGAAATCAACGCGAGTCCTGAAGTAGAGTTGCTTATTTTGTTTATTTATATTTCAACAATGAAGCTCCCTGGAATCTGTCGGTCCGAATCGTTTCTCTGACTAGATGAATCTCTCCGTGACTAACCCATCTGGACTCCTTATAAAGGGTCCCGCGATAGGCCAGGCTAAAACAATCCCCACGTGACACGACGAGTCCAATTGGAGGGTGAACTCGCTTGTTGTGAGGATTGGTACAATCAGGGTTACACCCTTCCCAAAGAGTGGTGTGATGTAACCCGGGCTCTCGTGCTGATAAATTAGGTGGGGAGGCTTTTTAAGAACGTATGAGCCAGAATAGTATTATAACAGTTGGATGGCAGAACATGTATGGGCCGCAGCTGTGGCGGTGGGGGGAGTTATCCTCCTAATACTCCGTGACTTACTACGTAGCAAACCAAAGCACAGATAAGCCTATTACGATTCCGCCTATAATAAGAGCGGTTTTCTCATCCTCGTGCGCCCCACGCAGACCGGTCTCGGCCATAGAGGCCGGCCCTGGAGAGGGGAGTTCCATATCTGTATCTGTATCCATCACCTACTATCTCTGAGCGGGTCTGCGCCTGAGCCTCAAGAATGGCCCATACATAGGTCCTGAAGCTGTTGTTAATTCGCTCAACGCCGGTTTGTGTAAAACCCTCAGACGTGTCCAGTATGAATGTACTCCATGCCTCGTCTGCTTCAGGTCCCTGTGCTAGATGTAGAACAGCACCCATTTTCTCCTGAAAGGATTGTAGGTTACTCGCGTGAACAAAATCTGGCTTTGTATCCTTTTCCGCCTCAAAGGCCATCCATGTAGGGTCATAACGAACGTTTCGACCAGCAACCTAGACGACACTCCCGTAACCATACTCATCATGTGCATATAAGACCACTATTAGCTACGGTTGCCTTCTGGCGCCAGTCTGTGTTTGGTTGAACACCCTAAATTAGTGCAGAGTCTCTCATATGTATTGTTATAGGGGTTATAGGGGCATGATCATGATCCTGAGGTAGAGGCGCTTGCAGTTCTGCTAATAGGCAACGCACTGTGTAATAAAGGTGAAAGGTGTAGAGAGCTTTCTCGAGTGGAATCCCAGCCTCGAGGTGATCGTGGGATGACACGCCGCAGCCGGCTGTTGCACACCACACTGCAAAGTTTAACTGGTTCTGCCAAAACTGCATTGGATTTGTCAACCAGTCTTTTACTACTTTGTCCGCTGTTACCGGCGGCACCTTATAGTTACTGAATAGATCAGGAAACTTTGCTGTGAATGTACCACCATTGTGAACAACTTGAATTGTTTGTCGGGTTAGTTTTATCTCCCACACCATATGAGGCTGGATACACCCCGCCCGTTTCATATGTAGCTTTTCTATTGAAACTAAAGGCTTGTTTATTCATAGTGCTATGTATCACACTCTGTCTAATGTTCAAAGCGGCGACACTGTGTCCCTGCAAAAACCTATTGACAACACTGCGGGCGATCTATGTGTTGGCCTAAGGTCAATCACGTATACTGTGGGCTGGTACAATCTAGAATCAGACGAGAGCATTGCATGGCGGTCAAGGACTTCACAAGAGCGAGGATATGCTTCATTAAAACCAGGCCTCTGGAGCTTCAGCCTTCTTCAGGAGCATATTACACCATTAGGTATCGGTTTGGAGGTTGATGCTGTAAATGGGGTTATTACCCTAACAGTTCCAGACAATGGGGGTGCGCACATAACAGGCGGAGTGTTAACAATGTTGGGTCTTGACGGCCTCAGTTGGGGGTGGATACCTTCAGGTACTTACATAGGTGCCCGACCCATCAACTTTAGTAACTTTAACACAATTTATGTTCACCTCAATCAAGTCAGCACCACGCACAACATGCTAGATGGTGCGCCCACTACGCTTCTTGAAGTTGTTGGCTTAGAGGGTGGCTCTTTCGGTGATATTATAACCACGAACATCGCTAATCCTGTCTGTAAGCGTGTCACTAGCGGAACAGAGCATGAGTTAAAGGTTCAGTTATGCGATAATAAAGGAAGGCTATTGGATAACCACGACTTACCTGTTAGCGTTGTTCTTGAATTTACAAGATGTCAATAAAAACGAGTATTTATGGACCTATGCAAAAACTGGCAAGCACTGTTCAGGGTGCCGACCTCTCGAAATATGCCACAAAGACCTATGTAGACTCAAAAAAAAAATGGATAAAAGTGGTGGTACTATGACTGGAGGCCTTGAAATGGGAGATAATAAAATCGTTCAGTTGGGAGACCCGATTTCACCGAAGGATGCTGTTCATAAAAAGTATATTGATGCTAAATATAGACAGCAGAACAGGTACCTGAGACGATACGTAGATGAAAAGACGAAACCACTCATTACATTATGGGCAGAAGCAAGTGACCCCCTTCGCAGAGGATATGAGTGGTCGTTTGGCCATGGGGCTAGGGGTCGAGACTCACATGACTCAAGCTGTGGATATACCATGTTATGTAATGGCAAGATCATTCGTATGGGGTTGTCTTCGGGTGTTATAGCAGTCGTTCCTGTTATTAATGGAACGAATCAATTGGTAGGAATAAGTAAGCCTGCTAACCAACGGGCTGTTGTAATAACTTTAGACCAGCCTTTACAGCTAGAACAAGGCAACGTTATTAACTTTTATACAACCACACAAAGCAGAGGGATGACTTGGTCTGTAGCTTCACTCCTAATTGAACTTGATATATAGACTTACGTATACAAAGACAGTATGAAAAAACAACCAACGACTGCACCGTTAAATCTGGAGCCTCCTCCATGTGGTCTGGGGCACTCCTATCAGCTGAATGAGATCAGTCTTAAGAAGCAATACCTTGAGAAAGAAATTGAAAAATATGGTCCTATGTACAAAAAATATAGGTGTGCAGTAAACTCAGTGGACGCTGTAGACACTGCTTTAGTTGCTGTGGGTATGTGTCTTGGCGCAAGTGGTGCAGGTGTAATGTCTACAGTAGTTGCCATTCCTATTGCCACAGTGTTGGGTGCTACTGGAGCCGCTTGTGGGCTACTTGTAATTGCTGGAAAATTCATCAGAAGGCGACTAACCATTAAGTTGAAAAAGCATGACCAGATCCGCATTCTCGCTCAGAGCAAATTGAATACCATTGCTGACATTGTATCGGCGGCGCTTGAAGATGGGTATATCTCAGATGATGAGTTTAAGCTCGTTTCGGTCGAGATCACGAAATATAGTAAAATGAAAAGTGACATTAAAGCAAAATGTTTGAAAGCAGCAGAATCGCCCCCTAGACCTGCTAAGGTATGACCCTGACAGTCCATTTGAAGAGTGGGGGTTGCTAGATATAATGTAGGCGCGATAAAATCTTTCTGCAACAATCATACTGGAGTCAAACAAAATACGGACCAGTGGGAGACCACGAGGAAGGGCTGTGTTGGAGGAAGTTACTACTCCGCTATCATAGGGCAAAACTACTTCAGAAGCTATAGCAAGAAGCTGACAGAAAACTAGCAACGAGGGTGTTCGCTTTAGCGCACCCTGCCTCTGGGGTACGACTTTTGAGGAGGTTGCAATTGCGGTATTGGAGAAGGTGTACGACACCAAGGTCTACGGAAATAATATCTATATTCAGGTCGGCGCGACGGCCTTCTCTCCGGATGGCTTTTGTGTGCTCCCGATCCGGCGGGCTGGAGTGGATGCTGTCTGTCTGGGGCATCCTGAGGAGGTTGTACTGCTCGAGATAAAGTGCCACTACACTCGGAGTCCTGGGAGGGGTGATTCCAAATATGTATAAGCCTCAGGTTCTGCTGGGGCTGCACCACAGTCCGGTGGCGACCATCGGCGTGTTTGTCGACTGCGTTTTCAGGTTGTGCTCCTTTGAGGACCTGGGCAGGGCTGAGGCGCATAACCAGGTGTATCACAAGGATCAGAAGAAGTATAAGGAGACGGTGGCTTGGGGGTGGGCGTCCATTGAGGGGCTTGAAGACGGCGACTATAGCGCGAACGGGAGGTTTAATAGTTGCAAGGATTGAAACAGGAACATCACAGTCCTTGGTTGGGAAGACCAAGTGGGACCACGGAGAGGCCGACGGGGGCTTTCTACTGTTGGAAGCTCTTTATGATGAGATTGATAACCGCTCGTCCTGATCCCGACTTTATCGAGAAGAACGCTAAGGTTGTCCAGTTTATACAGGACCTCAACCGTGTGAAAAATGGAACTTACAGCGATGGTCGCAGATATTTATCACTCAATGACCTCTATGGTGGCTAACTACTGGTGTGGGCCTATACCATAGGGGCTGGAAGGGCTGGGCTCATATGTTATAGTATAGGGGGGAGGTGTGAGCGGTTCACTGGCTCATGTGAGTCACCCTGTATATGTGTGTTTTCTGGGTTGCTGTATTAGATTGCTATGCTCGTACCCCCAGTCTCTATACTACTAATATACCATGCTACCAAGCGGTACGATAATTCGTATTGGATTGTCTTCCGCTGCTGGCGCTGATACTGTATAACAGTTGTTTCTATTATAAATGGTTCAAACCAAGCGGTAGAGATCAGAAAGGCTGCTGACCAGCAGGCTGTTGCAATATCTTTAGATCTATCTTTACAGCTGATACAAGGCTCCGTTATTATTATGTCTTCCAACGATAGTTGGAAGACATATTGGTTTAGCCAGTATTTTTTTTTTTTTTTTTTTTTTTTTTTTTTTTTTTTTTCTCCAGTCAAGGTTTTTCGGGCTTTTCTCCGGAACGGTTAAACATATCAACATGAAATTTTGGGGAATGATAGATCAAGTTGAGACACAACTGGCGATCCAATTTGACGCGCATGCGCAGTGTTGGAGGCTTATGGGATCGATTTTTCGTCGATTTTTTCCCCCATTTTCTGTAACTATCTCCTCCATAACTACTGCAGTTACGAACATATGAGTTATATGGTTGTAACAAGCAATTATCGTAGCATGGAATAGGCGAAAAAAATACTTGTTTTTACCTTTTGTACTTTGTATAATGACATATATTTTAGAGTACCTATCACGATTTTTGCTACGAGTTCTCTCCTCGCTGATATCTCTGAAACGGCTGTATTTACGGACATGAAATTTTGTCAGTATTTAGAACTTGGCCTCGTGATAATGATTGTAACAGTATTTTTAGCATTCACAGTAACAAAAAACAGTAAAAAGGACGATTAGTTTCAAGGTTTTCTACTGCAGCAGCTTAGTGGCAGGCTAACAGCAGTTCGTGTTTAAGTAGGCCAAATCTTACGTAATCGACCAAAGGCCTTGGCTGGGTTTGCATTGACTTGGGTAGGGGGGTCATGTCAAAAACAGGCCAAACCTTACGTAATCAAAAATCAGCGGCAGCATTCATCGCTTTCGCAGTGTATTGACTTGGTTTAGGGGTCATGTCAAAAACATCTAAGCGGCAGCAGCTTGTGATCTTATAAGAAATCTATATAGGATACCTCTATAGATAGATTATCTATTCTACATATCTGTATAGATATACATCTCTCTATCTATATATATATATATATCTATATATTTACTATAGAATACACATATAGATATCTCTACATACTATGTATATATATAGACACTCCATCTCAGAATATAGGATACTATATTATCTAACAGAGAGATTATTGAGGACAGAGAGACACCAGCTATTATCGGTAGAGACAATGTGGAGTGTATATATACTGTCTTTATGTCTCAGCGACAGTGTGCACTGGATGTCCCGGTGCAATCAAAGCTGGTATATATACGCAAACACGCATACACGCACATATATATATATATATATATATATATATATATATATGTATATTTCCGATGCCAAGCTTCCGAGCGCCGAGCAGCTATCTATCAATAGCATATATATGTGAATATTTATAAGTGTGTGGGTTTATATACGTATATATATATATATATAGATAGATAGAGATAGATAGATATAGATAGATATAGAGATAGTATAGAGAGAGATATATATTGCTATAGACAGATATATAATAGACATATCTGTATATAGAGAGAGAGAGATAGACTATAATTATAGAGAGATCAACACAGATATATACAGAGAGGGAGATATTTTTATATACAGAGATATATATAGACATAGAGAGATTATAGGGACAGACATAGAGATAGATACAGATATATATAGATAGATAGACAGAGAGAGAAATAGAGACAGATATACATATATATATAGATAAGAAATAGATAGATAGAGAATATAGATAGATAGATATATGATACATATATAGACCATATATACATACATATATATATATAGATACATATACATAGATATAAATAGAGAAAAATAAATATATGTATATAAATACATGTATTTATACATACATATATATATATATCATATATATATATAATATATATATATATATATACATATTCATATATATTTTTTTTAGATATATAATATTGTTTGTGGATATATTGTTGGTACTGTATTGCTGGTCGTCCAGGCTTGTCGTTGGAAGACATGCCGTTGGCGCATGTGCCAACTCTAAGTAGGCCAAACCTATAGTGTGTGGGGTGTTTATATACGTAGATATATAAGGAGAGAGATGGAGGTAGAGAGATATATAGAGAGAGATAGAGAGAGAGAGGAGAGAGAGAGAGAGAGAGAGACAGAGAGAGAGAGAGAGAGATTCAGATATATACAGATATAGAGATATAGAGATATAGAAAGGATACAGAGTGACAGGGACATAGAGATAGATAGTTAGAGAGAGAGAGAGAGATATTGAGAATATATATGTTATACAAGATAGAAAGAGACACCGAGAGAGAGAGGTCGTCCAGAGCTAGATAGAGTTAGAGGAAGACATGCCGATATATACATAGATATATAATAGGTACAATATATACTATACAATAATAAATATCCTAAACCTTACGTATATATATCGACCATATATATATACACATATGTGTGTATATATTTTGTGCATCGAATATTGTTTATTATATTGTTGGTTATTGCTGGTCGTCCAGGCTTGCCGTTGGAAGACTACCGTTGGCGCTTGTGCCAACTCAAAGAAGTCCTAACCTTACGTAATCGACAGTAACTAGGGATGTGCACGTCGTGCCTCGAAACATATTCGTATTTACAACTAAGCTATGTACGACTACAATTGAGTAGATTACTCCACCTGGTCACTGCTAGGGAGCACGTCGTCCTGATCTTTTACATCCCTTTTCAAAGATGTGACCACCATTTGTACGTGATCATCCGAGTCACGAGTCAGGTTGTCACACCTTGGAGTCGAACCCACAGCCTGTGGATCAAAAGGCAAAGTAAACCACCAAGCCACTGAGACCGGCTTAGTGCCATTCCCTCGGCTTTTTATTGACTTGGTTAAGGGGTCATGTCAAAACATCTGCTAAGGGGTCATATCAAAACATCTAAGGGGCTGCAGCTTGTGACATCTATCGAAAAATAGTGCGCGTTACCAACTCCCCTCGCTGACATCTATCGTAAACGTGTGCTGCGCATAGGGTTTCTTAACAAGGCGCAATCACAGACCCGATTGCTTGCCATTGGAAGACTTGCCGATGGCGTGCCTGCCGAATCTAGTTATGTCTTCCAACGAAGGTTTAGCCAGATTTTTTTTTTTTTTTTTCTCCAGTCAAGGTTTTTCAGGCTTTTCTCCGGAACGGTTAAACATATCAACATGAAATTTTGGGGAATGATAGATCAAGTTGGGACACAACTGCCGATCCAATTTGACGCGCATGCGCAGTGTTGGCGGCTTATGGGATTGAATTTTCGTCGATTTTTTTCCCCATTTTCTGTAACTATCTCCTCCATAACTACTGCGGTTACGAACATATGAATTATATGGTTGTAACAAGCAATTATCGTAGCATGGAATAACGCAAAAAAATACTTGTTTTCACCTTTTGTACTTTGTATAATGACATGTATTTTAGGATACCTATCGCGATTTTTGCTACGACTTCTCTCCTCGCTTATATCTCTGAAACGACTGTATTTACGGACATGAAATTTTGTCAGTAATTAGAACTTGGCCTCGTGATAATGACTGTAACAGTATTTTAAGCATTCACAGTAAAAGAAAACAGTAAAAAGGACGTTTAGTTTGAATGTTTTCTACTGCAGCAGCTTAGCAGCAGGCTATGTGCAGTTCGTGTCTAAGTAGGCCAAACCTTACGTATTCGACCAGAGCCATTCATCGCTTACCTTGGCTGGCTTTAAGGGGTCATGTCAAAACAGGCCAAACCTTAGTAATCAATCAGCAGCATTCATCGCTTTCGCGGTGTATTGACTTGGTTTAGGGGTCATGTCAAAACATCTAAGCAGCAGCAGCTTGTGATCTTATAATAGTGCGCGTTACCAGCTATTCTAGCTGCCAAGACCTCACAGCATCTTTCCATGCAGCCTTCATGGGAGAAAAAAAAAACAACATCCAGGGGCTGCATTATGTGTGTTGCGTTGGCTAGCAAACAATAGAGGATGATTTGATTGGCTGAGGCAAACTCCGCTGCTCTCAGCGTAAGATGAGTGGAATGGCCATCAACGAAAAGGATGACCGGAAAGGGGACACCTGCATTTACCAACCATTTATGGTAATGCCTCAGCCAAACCACAAATAACTCTCCATCCATCCACCCATTCTGCTTGACTCCAAAAATTGCTTCCGGATAATCGCCAAGGCCTATGTCCCGTATCCGTTGCCCCGGAAATACCATCATTGGTGGCATGAACTGCCCAGCAGCACTACATGCTACCATGCAAGTTATTTGCTCTTTTGAGCCACTCGAAATGGCGTACACATTTCTGGCACCTTTGGGTGCAAGTACTTTTCCACTGGACACTTCCAGTGGAAACCCGCTCTCATCCGCATTAGTTACACGCCTCGGGTCCCGCATCATTCCCTGCCATCCACTAACATCTTTCTTCAAGTACGACTGAAGGGTTTCAAACCATTTCCTAACCATTTTGCTGTTGACTATTGCTCGCTGCGCACCTAGATGCATGGCCTTTCTCTCTGACAGTTCGGTCTTATTTCTTTTTAAGAAACCACGAACCCAATCTGGACCTGAATAAGAGATAAAGTTGAAAATACTTAATTACAAATCAATGTTACTGAAATTCCCATGCAGCTGATGAATAACTACCCAGTACATAACCATTAATAAAGACTGCATGCTAAAAATAATCAGAATTTTGGTTATTTAGATCAATATTGCTTAAGCTTGGTTATGATTTTCTTTCCAATCTTAAAGCCCATAAAATAATTTTGATAATGGAGTTAACGTAAAGTAATTACAAGGTAGGTATGTTATGAAAAAAGCAAATATGAGTTAGTTTGTCAACTGTTAATCAATGAATGAATGCATGAAAAAAAGAATCAATGAATCAATCGGTTGCACTCCAATGCAAAAGTTTTATCTCTTTGTCATCCAAGGAACTGTGTTAAAGTAACACACACAAATACATCTATAGAACCACAACTTTCTTTTATTTACCAGGTTTTCCATCAGTGAATGGGGTTTTACGCCCATCAATGCAAATGATCTTTGCCACTTCATGGCAAAGCTGTCTTCTCGACAGTGGATACCCAATGGTTGCCATGCGTTTAATATACTCAACCAGTGCATTTTCTTCTGCACTGGTCAACACAGTTGGGTGGCCTGCCTTTGCCACCAGAGGCACCCTAGCACTAAGTTTGTCTGTGGGCAGGTCAGGCATATATTTGTAGTTATGGAAGAACAATATATTTATTATGACATATAATAAATAATGCAGAATATCAATCAAATATAGGACATGGTTTATTGGCACAACAGTACACAATGAATTATCAACAATCATTTATAAGTCATGCAGTAGACTCTTCATGGATGCTAACCTAGAAGTGTGGACTTGGGAATACCAAAGGCTTTTGCTGCCCCCTTCCTAGTCATTCCATCATCAACAGCGGCCACAGCTGCCTCCAGGGTTTGCTGCGAATACTTTCTGTAAGGCATGTCTGAGAACCACCCAAAAAATAGGACATTATGGGTTATACATAAAGCATAACGTCCTTATCATGACGTTTTTGATATTCATAACGTCCGATTGAGCTTTAAAAATAATTGTTTTGGGATATAATATACTCTCCCAATAATATTATTAAAAGGTAAGAAATTAACAACACCATGTTAACTATCAAAAACGTGATAATTTTTGTAAGTAGACTCGTCTATTATATCTTTTTCAAAAGGGAGTCGAAATATGGCCATGTAGTAACTTTGTGGTGGGGTAATTTCGACCCCCATATTTGCATTGTGTTCGAGATTATTTTCAATATGGCGCTCAGATAGTTCAATAGATTCATTAATTTGGATTGTGACAAACATGAATTGTCCTGAATTTACTGTAAGACGGCTTGTAAGAAGCAAATTTTCTCAAACACGTAATGTTAACTTTTTGGTTAATATCAAACAGGAAGTGACAGTAATTCATGGGTTGCCACTAATGAATCAAACTTACCAACTAATCTTCAGTGTTTCCAAAATGACTCAAAAATGAGATGCTGGAAACTAAATATATATACGTCATGTGACCAAAAATCACACGATCTGCGCGAAACGGATTAAAATTAGCGATATTTCGATTTGAGGTGGTCGA
The DNA here is from genome assembly GCA_034190875.2 of Urechis unicinctus. NCBI lineage: Eukaryota > Metazoa > Annelida > Polychaeta > Xenopneusta > Urechidae > Urechis > Urechis unicinctus. Next base: position 73,430,071 of record CM067343.1, on the reverse strand, counting down.
AATTAGCCCAGGGTCGAAATTAGCCCACTTTGCTCTACTGTCTTTATGTCTCAGCGACAGTGTGCACTGGATGTCCCGGTGCAATCAAAGCGGGTACATGTACACAAACACGCATACACGCACACACACACACACATACATATATATATATATATATGTGTATATTTATAAGTGTGTGTTTATATACGTATATTATTCCCTATATTTATAGGAATCTTTTGACTTTGTTTGTAATTTAGTTTAGTTTGTTGAGGTGCAGCAATGACCATTGAGAAGGAAGTGGAATGCTATCAGTGAATAAATCCACCATTACTATTGATAATCGTGGAAAAGTAAGTTGAGAAAATCTTTAAAGGTCAACTACAACGATTTTCATCATTTCTTTATAATGTGTTTCAAATTGAAGATTAATAACTCATAAACCAACGGGGACCCATAATTCATTGCAACGGCATGCATAAGTACTTAAAATCCACCGATAAAGTTTCATTCGGAAGAAAATACGAAGCCATCTTCTCGATGCCATTTTGCCTCAGTTGGCCGCTTGGTGCACGTTGCGTGACGTCATTCCTGCTGCGCTGCCTCCAAGAGAATATGACTGCGAGGGAGCGAGCGAGCGAAGCGAAAAACGATTGTTTGGATTTTAAAATTACACCGTTTTGACAAGCCATGTCGTTTTTTGATAAAGTTTACGAGTCCCCATAGCATAACATTGGGGCAAATCATGTCTATGACTATTTATTTGAGCCAATACGGGCGGGAGTTGAAAAATCCAAGTCACACTACGAAATGACACCAGGAGTCTAACTCAAGGGTCCGCTTCGGATGAAGAATAAACAAAAGATTTCGATGAATGGTAAGTTTTAGAATACCCTTCCCAAGCTTTATTGAACTATATTAACTGGTAAAAAATAATCGTTAGTTTCATTTACCCAATAAATTTACACATTCTGTAAGTTGAGGATGGTATGTTGACAGACCTAACTACTACAACAAATAGTACTTGGCTAGCGAATGTAGCTTTGTCATTATACCCTGAGCACATTGAATATTGTGGACAGATGTTTGCATGCAGTTTATAGAGTATTTTCCTTTTATATTCATTCATTGTACCACAAATATAAAAAATTACAATGACTCTTTAATTATTTCTCTAACTTAGGTGTAGATGTCATTACTGCATCCCAATGGACACAGCCAGAGAGTGCTACAGAAGTTTGGAGAGAGTGATGGCTCTAACGGAGGAATGGACATGCATCACCAAGCATCCCAGATTCCTGGCTAGCTGCATGAATAAAAATGTGCTGGAAGTGTCCAAATTTGAATCCATTCAAATGGACAGACCTGTTGGAGATGAGGTCTCTACAATGAGTAAGTTAGCCATTATTGCTACCAAAAAGGATGGTTTGAGGTTGAACAATCATATTTATTGCTAAGGGAACATCAATCCCGCTGTGTAAAATATTCAGTGTTCATATTGATGAACTACAATATATTTTACATAGCCAAGAATAAATAATGCCAGTTACATGAAATCCAGAGGCAGAGCTTACAATAAAATTATGAAGTTAGGGAATGGTTGACAAATGACAATTGTTTTTTTAACTATACAACTTATTTTAAAACCATAGACAACTAATTGACATATTGCTTCAGATTATTCAGGTATCTAGCTTACCGCCAGTTTACGCTCTGGATATGGCACAGACTGGGCAAAAGAAACAGGAAAGTGCTGGCAGCCTGTGTGGTAACAGCTGTTAGAAAATCCTTCCCTGACCCGGGCGGCAAATATACAGATTATCTACAATGGAGTGGAAGATTTCTTGGTCAGGTTGAATCGACACCTGTGAGCACCTACGAGAAGATCCTTTTCAGGTTTCTCGTACTGGGAGGCAATTGGTGGTGGGGCAGTCCTGTCATCTGCAAGGACCTCAGCAAGTCTGTAGCTTGGGTATTTTTGCCTTAGATCAAGCACCTGATGTACATAGTCTGAAGCAAATCAATGATATTCATATTTTATGGTAGTCATATAATAAGTAAGTTATATCATGTGCCAATTTTTAATTGGGTAACAATGTTTGTGCAAATGAAACTTATTCAGGTTTTGGTAATTATTGTCAAAATAACATGTGTTTCATTTTAGATTAATGCATGTTCACACCAAAAGAAATTGGTACTTTGACAGGCTTGGGATTTTCCCATACCTGAACATGTTCAGTGTTCTAATAGCACTACTGCCACTAACAAAAATCCCTGAAGCCATAAACAAATTCCCTGTGGGCATAGCTCCTGTAAAAAGTTGGCAATCCCACATCTTACGGTGTCCATTCACGCCGATTAGTTCAAAACAAGCAAAACTCCCCCAGTATCTTTGATTCTGACTAGGGCCATCCTCCAGATCAACACCACTGTACATAAGCATTCTGTGAGCTAAATTTTTCTTCCATCAAATAAAACCCTGTGATTACACTACAAACAAAACAATATTTACCTAACAGTTCTTCAAACGCCATGTCATCATCAGTTTCCATCTCAGCATCATCACTTCGTCAGTGAAGTCATAGTCAGGGTCAGTTTCCATCTCATCATCGCTGTCCACCAGTCCAACAGATTCCTCCTGGGGCTCATATTGGGTGCCCCTGGTGACACTTTTGGTGAGATGGTCCAACTTGGGTACCTCTTGAATATTTCTTTATCCCAGGAAAGAGAACTCTGTGTCTGTAGAGACTTGTCAGCCATCTATGGTATCAATACAATAAGTATGCAACAATTTCATTCATCATAGCCTTTAAGGATGTAAATGTTTACAAATTGACTCATGGATACATACAACAGAAGTTATCCCTGCCAATGCATTTCATCATATATAATAATGCAGTTGCCTTGTGACACTCACCAAAACATTTGCCTCCACCCCTAATGACAAGTGAGAGCAAGCTTCATGGTCGGCAGACGGCAAGGCACTCGCCCCTGGTGTAGCAAACAGCCCGGACGCTGACAGGCGAAGTTTCTTCGCCTAGCCTAGGTCGGCAGTACTTGAGTGTGACACCTCAGTCTGTGATTCACCACTGTCACTTGATTTATCTATCTGCTCAGCTGCCAATACCATTTCGGAGCCTAGGTTTCTTACGAAATCCTAGACTTTTGAGCAGCTCTGGGTCAGTCTCATAAGCACTTTTCTCGAAATGATCAGAACATAGAACTGTCGTAGAACTATAAGGACAGGACTCCAGTGTTTACGCTTGACTTTCGACACCCATATGCGGCGCATATGTCTTTTAGAAACAAAAAAAAATCACACCTGACTTCTCATTGTTCCGACAACCAAACGCACAACAATAAGGCATAATCCAAACCAAGAAACGCCCCAGACCGTGACGAAAGACGAGTTAGTCAAACGCTGTCAACCAACCGGGAAGGCTTAAGAAGGAGATGAATATTCGCAAACAATCTGAATGACGTCACTGTACGGAAATTCACGAATTTTACTGAGCGGTATCTTGTCAGATTTGACGTGGGAAATATACATTTAAAAATCATTTTTCTTAAAGAAAAAAAGCGCGCAGTCACCTTATTTTGGTCACGATACCCTTTTAAAACATAGAACTTGGGAAAAATGGAATAAAAAAATCTTTGTAGTTGACCTTTAAAAAAAATTCTAATGTAACACAGCTGCACTGTGCATAGGCATGTCTTCAATACAACACAAAACAGGTTAAAATATAATAATTTTATTAATAATCAATAAATCATCCAATCAAACTCTTTATGTGTGAGCAGCAAATCACATTACCAATATAGACAGCAATATCATCTGTAACCCATGGCAACAGAGGTGTAATGCTTCTTGGTGTACAGGAGCCATTTCATACAACATAAGATATACCTTACATAATAGGTAGAGTTTAATCTTATACAGAGTGACTGATACAAATGATTCCGATGAATATAATCAGTGCTATGTTACACAAGAACTTACAATAAGACAGAAAAACAACAATGTATATTTTCAATGCATCCATAAAAGGAATTCCATATAACAGAGCCAAAACACTTACTAAACATTAGATGAAAGCAATTTAACAATAAATGTATGCATGGTATTTCCAGTTTCATAACTGTGTGATTATCACCCCAATTACATTTGATAATGCAACATACAGTGAAAATTTCTAACACAATTCAAAAACATATGACTAACATAACACACGATATAGGGATCTACTCTAGGTACAATATTTACACAGCCAGTTCTCATATGAAAGGGAACAATGAATGTATATAATTCCAACAAATAAAATCATTGCTAAGCAACACAATGGTATACAACACAGCAACCATTACACCAAATTCAATAGAGCCCTAAAAGGCAACTAATTCTTGAGTAAAGTCACTTCTAGAACATCAGGTGAAATATGAATACATAACAACTAAGTACAAGTAAACAACTGAGTGAACTATATTGTACACATCAAGATAACATTCAAACATTTCAACAAGTTAATTAAGTGAAATATTATTTACAGTAGGAAAGTGACTTAATAAAACAAGACGACATTCAATCCAACATGGCGGACATATTGCGTGACTCAGCATCACATCATGACAAAAGTAAACATTGTTCATGTTCATCACAGCAAGACATACACACATGAGGGTGACTAATCGGTTGAGACATACCTCCGAGTGAGGACCCCCTTGACGTGACTAGGGATGGAGGTCAGTAGATAGTCGCTGTATACCAGCGGTGTGTAGAACGCGCCTTTAAAGGTCAACTACAACGATTTTCATCATTTCTTTATAATGTGTTTCAAATTGAAGATTAATAACTCATAAACCAACGGGGACCCATAATTCATTGCAACGGCATGCATAAGTACTAAAAATCCACCGATAAGGTTTAATTCGGAAGAAAATACGAAGCCATCTTCTCGATGCCATTTTGCCTCAGTTGGCCGCTAGGTGCACGTTGCGTGACGTCATTCCTGCTGCGCTGCCTCCAAGAGAATTTGACTGCGAGCGAGCGAGCGAAGCGAAAAACGATTGTTTGGATTTTAAAATTACACCGTTTTGGCAAGTCATGTCGTCTTCTGATGAAGTTTACGAGTCCCCATAGCATAACATTGGGGCAAATCATGTCCATGACTATTTATTTGAGCCAATACGGACGGGAGTTGAAAAAATCCAAGTCACACTACGAAATGACACCGGGAGCTCTAAGTATAACTCAAGGGTCCGCTTCGGATGAAGAATCAACAAAAGATTTCGATGAATGGTAAGTTTTAGAATACCCTTCCGAAGCTTTATTGAACTATATTAACTGGTAAAAAATAATCGTTAGTTTCATTTACCCAATAAATTTACACATTCTGTAAGTTGAGGATGGTATGTTGACAGACCTAACTACTACAACAAATAGTACTTGGCTAGTGAATGTAGCTTTGTCATTGTACCCTGAGCACATTGAATATTGTGGACAGATGTTTGGATGCAGTTTATAAAGTATTTTCCTTTTATATTCATTCATTGTACCACAAATATAAATTTACAATGACTCTTTAATTATTTCTCTAACTTAGGTGTAGATGTCATTACTGCATCCCAATGGACACAGCCACTGAAATTTGGAGAGAGTAATGGCTCTAACGGAGGAATGGACATGCATCACCAAGCATCACAGATTCCTGGCTAGCTGCATGAATAAAAATGTGCTGGAAGTGTCCAAATTTGAATCTATTCAAATGGACAGACCTGTTGGAGATGAGGTCTCTACAATGAGTAAGTTAGCCATTATTGCTACCAAAAAGGATGGTTTGAGGTTGAACAATCATATTTATTACAAAGGGAACATTAATTCCACTGTGTAAAATATTCAGTGTTCATATTGATGAACTACAATATATTTTACATAGCCAAGAATAAATAATGCCAGTTACATGAAATCCAGAGGCAGAGCTTACAATAAAATTATGAAGTGAGGGAATGGTTGACAAATGACAATTGTTTTTTTAACTATACAACTTATTTCAAAACCATAGACAACTAATTGACATATTGCTTCAGATTATTCAGGTATCTAGCTTACTGCCAGTTTACACTCTGGATATGGCACAGACTGGGCAAAAGAAACAGGAAAGTGCTGGCAGCCTGTGTGGTAACAGCTGTTAGAAAATCCTTCCCTGACCCGGGCGGCAAATATACAGGTTATCTACAATGGAGCGGAAGATTTCTTGGTCAGGTTGAATCGACACCTGTGAGCACCTACGAGAAGATCCTTTTCAGGTTTCTCGTACTGGGAGGCAATAGGTGGTGGGACAGTCCTGTCATCTGCAAGGACCTCAGCAAGTCTGTAGCTTGGGTATTTTTTGCCTTAGATCAAGCACCTGATGTACATAGTCTGAAGCAAATCAATGATATTCATATTTTATGATAGTCATATAATAAGTAAGTTATATTATATGCCAATTTTTAATTGGGTAACAATGTTTGTGCAAATGAAACTTATTCAGGTTTTGGTAATAAATGTCAAAATAACATGTGTTTCATTTTAGATTAATGCATGTTCACACCAAAAGAAATTGGTACTTTGACAGGCTTGGGATTTTCCCATACCTGAACATGTTCAGTGTTCTAATAGCACTACTGCCACTAACAAAAATCCCTGAAGCCATAAACAAATTCCCTGCGGGCATAGCTCCTGTAAAAAGTTGGCAATCCCACATCTTACGGTGTCCATTCACGCCGATTTGTTCAAAACAAGCAAAACTCCCCCGGTATCTTTGATTCTGACTAGGGCCATCCTCCAGATCAACACCACTGTACATAAGCATTGCGTGAGCTAAATTTTTCTTCCATCAAATAAAACCCTGTGATTACACTACAAACAAAACAATATTTACCTAACAGTTCTTCAAACGCCATGTCATCATCAGTTTCTATCTCAGCATCATCACTTCGTCAGTGAAGTCATAGTCATGGTCAGTTTCCATCTCATCATCGCTGTCCACCAGTCCAACAGATTCCTCCTGGGGCTCATATTGGGTGCCCCTGGTGACACTTTTGGTGAGATGGGCCAACTTGGGTACCTCTTGAATATTTCTTTATCCCAGGAAAGATAGAACTCTGTGTCTGTAGAGACTTGTCAGCCATCTGTGGTATCAATACAATAAGTATGCTACAATTTCATTCATCATAGCCTTTAAAGATGTAAATGTTTACAAATTGACACATGGATACATACAACAGAAGTTATCCCTGCCAATGCATTTCATCATATATAATAATGCAGTTGCCTTGTGACACTCACCAAAACATTTGCCTGCACCCCTAATGACAAGTGAGAGCAAGCTTCATGGTCGGCAGACGGCAAGGCACTCGCCCCTTGTGTAGCAAACAGCGCGGACGCTGACAGGCGAAGTTTCTTCGCCTAGCCTAGGTCGGCAGTACTTGAGTGTGACACCTCAGTCTGTGATTCACCACTGTCACTTGATTTATCTATCTGCTCAGCTGCCAATACCATTTCGGAGCCTAGGTTTCTTACGAAATCCTAGACTTTTGAGCAGCTCTGGGTCAGTCTCATAAGCACTTTTCTCGAAATGATCAGAACATAGAACTGTCGTATAACTATAAGGCCTTTTAAGGACAGGACTCCAGTGTTTACGCTTGACTTTCGACACCCATATGCGGCGCATATGTCTTTTAGAAAAAAAAAAAAAATCACGCCTGACTTCTCATTGTTCCGAAAACCAAACGCTCAACAATAAGGCATAATCCACACCAAGAAACGCACCAGACCGTGAAGAAAGACGAGTTAGTCACACGCTGTCAACCAACCGGGAAGGCTAAAGATGGCGATGAATATTCGCAAACAACCTGAATGACGTCACTGTACGGAAATTCACGATTTTTTTACCGAGCGGTATCTTGTCAGATTCGACGTGGGAAATATACATTTAAAAATCATTTTTCTTAAAGAAAAAAAGCGCGCAGTCACCTTATTTTGGTCACGATACCCTTTCAAAACATAGAAATTTGGAAAAATGGAATAAAAAAAATCTTTGTAGTTGACCTTTAAGATCTCCCCTGACCTGCCTCAGGTCGCCCGTGAAGCTCCTCACTACATCACGCTCCACTGACCTGACGTCGTCCGTTGTGTAGATGTGACGTACGCTGTGTGGCTTCATGACGAGCTGCCTCAGGAAACACGTCACGTTGATAGGGTCATCCTCGAGACACACGAGTGATAGTCTGATGAGGCGGCGGTGTCTACACACCTACCGTGCCAGGTCAACCTGTACAGCATCACTCGGTGGAGAGCGGAACAGCAGCCAGAGTTCCCGTAAAGATGACGCGTTATCCAGTAAGTCTCTGATGAGCTCCATGTGACGCGCGTTATCAGGCTTCACCCGCAGCGACAGACACCGACGCTGGAGGCGGACACGACGCGCGTCAACTGCCTGCAGGCAGCATCATCACGTGTTAACAGCCACAGACCTAATGCCCGTAAGTCGGGCATCTTCTCTATAACGTGGTGTATGGCAGCCGCGAAGACGTCATAATACCACAGCCCGGTGAGGGCGCGTAGTGATGAGGTCACCATGCTGGTCAGTGTGACTATGTAGAGTAGCTCTTTCGAACTAAGTACGGGAGTATGCACTCCCTCTTAGTTCTGGCGTCCAACGATAATTCCCGACATAAGTCAACGGAATTATCAAGAGTTCCGCTGCTTTACCTAGTTTTAGCTAATAAAATCAACTCACCAAACATTTATAGGAACAGAAGCTGAATTTCAGCAACAACAGTATCCTGTGAATTAGTATTTTGGCCTAAAACACACGGTAATATCTGAGCCCGACTTGGCAACATGGCGGCGAGGCGGCGGAAACTAACCAGCGGGAGGATACACCAATTGGAACATAGGCGAGATAGCTCACAAGACGCGGGTTCACAGGGACCATTTGTGGCACGAAGCTAAAAGCTAAAATGACCTTGTCTAACATGTAGAAAAGGCCTTTAACATTCACTGTCGCACAAATATCACACCGAATCACGAAGAAAGCAACGAAAACCTGGGGAAAAGGCGACAGGAATTATCAGCAATAGTTTTTGCCTATGTTCTCACCGCCTTATTTACATCGGAAGTTTCTGGGGCTGTCTGGGATATCGTCCTCCGCTCTTGTATTTCGGAAGAAAATATCACCGGTAAACTTGGAAAGTTATCGAAAATATAGTTTTCCGCAGACGATAGGAATATGAAACATTATCTCGAACCGAATTAGATAATAACTTTCGACACTGATCGCCCGAAACTCGTCAGAACATGCATATTTCGTGAAAAAAGTGGTGAGTTCTGGGTTGATCGAATGCATCGACCAAAAAATTTAGCTCTATCTGTTGGACCGACAAGGTGATAAATAGAACCTGACGTTGGTCTTTTGGGCTAATGTAGAGGGACACGTACCCCATCAGGTGTACCTCATGTCTGTCCCGTGTCAGCCGCGTGGATACGGGGAGGTGACAGGCGCCCTGTATAACAGAGACATGGACAAGGCTGACACTCCACATGACACAATAACACGCCTCACTCACCATTGTCCCACATCAACCTCACCATCACACATCAAACGCCAACAACGTCAATCATAACTAGTTACTCATATACAATTATTGACTCGACTTAGACATAATTATGAATAGCTCCGGTCGTAACGGTAACATGAAATTATACGTCTACTCAGACGTCTTGTAGGACTAAATTATGAATAAATTAATATGCGATAAGAATAAACGAACAAAATCAAAACGAGACCAACTTTTCGAGACAGCGTTCAGAGTTCAGCGTTGTTTTTGATTCGATATTTTCCGAAGAGCGCTGACGGAATGGCGGCGTTTGTGAGAGATAAATAATACACAAACTGATGCCATCCGACATGTTTGTCGTCTGGATTAAGGCAAGAAGAAGACAAGATGGCCGATATCTGAAGTGAATGCTATGCAATCGTAATAAATTCACGTCGTAGAAGACACTTGCTTTTTTGTGGCGCAGTATTTTGACCAGATGGACACTGTCTGAGTTTCTAAGAAGGATATTACATTACTTTTCACTCTTTATATATTCTCGCACCCGGCCGTCTGCAAACAGGCGTGGCGGTTGGGGCGCTGGGGCTTTGGATGGTGGGATGGAGCCAGGAGGGGTAACTACAGCGTATGAATAGGCTATATTGATAAATGATAAGTTCGGTTTGTGTTAATCGATGTGTTGATAGATGAATGATATTGTAGGTGGTATTGTTTCCTTGACTTCTAAGTGCAATGTAACAATTATATACACATAAAACATCATATTGATAGAACTGTCACCAATTTGTTTTCCTTCATTTAGCTCCAACCTATTAAAAGGGAGTTCTTAATAGCAGATTCTTAGATTACTGGATAATCCTTATTACTAATTTCCATGTTGGGGAAAAGAATCACGAGTTTTTGGTCGTTTTTCATAATTCAACATGCTACCCCTCCCACAGAAAGAACATTTGCCGTTGGAAGAAACCTAGACCGCTGAGCGTCACAAGACGCGGGAATGCTATTTTTGTAACAAGTTGTCTGATAACCCGGCGCGTGCATGACCTTTTGTGTCTGGACGGACGACAATTCAAGTTTTGTTGATTTAGGTGAAATGTTCGTGTATAGTAAGATGCTTCAGTTGATGAGCGATGGTGATTGAAAACTATGCATAGAGGAATAATCTAGTGTAAATTTGACTATGTATTTGTTAGCCTCTATGTATGTCCATGTACACACCCCACCCCATACAGCAGCTCCTTGTCAGTTAACAATTCGTCAACATGTACTACTTATCTCTGGAAATATGCGATTGTTCATCCTAGTTTCCAAGATTGTACCTTCAAGGCAAAAACAGCCTTCAAGACCAAATCTTGAATTTAATGCCATGCTTTTTCACACGAGACTTCTAAAAACAGAGGAAAACTATATCTTTTGGGTCTCACTGGTAATAACGGTAGGGTGATGGCGTACATAAGCGGAGGATGATGGCGGGTATCAATTTGGAGTCATGTGAGAGAAGGAAAACATCTCGTGATTGCGAGCATGTAGTTTTAATGGCTAATATCTTGGTTGGCGCCTATACATGCAGTCATACAAATGCGTAAGTGCAAAGTATGCACAGATTATTGCGTCTTGTTATTGATTGTATACAAATGTTGGTCGCTGTTATGGAGTAAGTGGCTTGCAGATATATAGCAATACTAAATGTAAACACCAAGTTGGCACTATGAACATCTTCAATTTTAAAATCAAGGAAAGGTACAGATGACAAGCAAGAATACAGGCACATTAAATTCACAATGTCCGCCCTGCAACCTTTAATGGCGATACATGATGACCCGTGACGTTTGTAAATGACGTGTCAGCTTTGGTGAGTTTGGAAACAGCGTTGCTATGACAGCGAGACAAGACGCGCCCCAGCTGGCCGTTATTAAAACATCGACTTCGACCTTGTGATTTATCAGCCACGTGCACGCCCTGTTTAACCCCAAACTGTAGACAATAAACGCAAAGTGTGTCTCGCTGATGCGATCCGCAAAAAATTGCAGCCTCATCTCGTCTGACTCTAGTTTGACGTTTTAAGAAGCTAGTAATTATTATAATTAATGCAACCTTACATCAAGAGCTCCCACCGATATATAGCTTCTCGCTGTCAATGATTCATGAGCCCTGATGCTGACTTTGATTTTCATTAAATTATAATTCCAAGAATCTTGGGAACACCAGGGGCGAGTGCCTACCCTATAGCCATGTATGATGTCTTATTGACTATAAGTGTATAGGGGTAGTATACATGTGCCGCACGTCGAGGTATGATTTTTCGACCTCTTGGGTTTTGTTGGGCCTCGTATTTGAATGGCGGAGTATGCTTTTGCCATTTTCACCTTGTCATTCAGAGCGCCATTGGAGGCGCTTGGTGTGTATGGATATTATGATGTAAGCTGGCCCTTTTGGGACATACAAAGTAAATACGACATTCAACAACCACTGTTTTTGTATTGCCGAAATCATTTTTAATTCCACATAATCTTGAGGCCGACCAAAAAAACGACATGAGTCATGGACCAACCAACAATATGACATGAGTTCAGGCAAGTTTTTTGGGCATGTTTGCCTTTGCACTTTATCCACTAATGTAGGCTTTGGACCCAAAGAGGACAATAAACACATAAATGATATGGGTCCCTATATTTAGCACACAGTAAGATTGCAGACAGTATGTTTTATCAGGGAATGCGTCACCTTACCAATGATGTAAAGGAACTGAGAAGATGGCTCCCGGTGTTCAACATACAACATGACAGTAGGCAGTATGTTTTATCAGGGATTGTGTGTATTTACTAGCCCAATAGATCAACGTCAGGTTCTATTTTTTAGCTTGTCGAGAGTAGATGGAGTGCATGCAGCACTATCCGTACTTAGTTCGAAAGAGCTAGTACGTACCAATGCTTTACCAGAACTGAGATAGAAGGGGTGGCGTTGCATGGAGGGGGGGGGGGGGGGTTACCCAAAGTATGGTATATAGGGTCCGATGGCTAGCGAACCCACACAACACCGCCGCTTGTGTTTACACCAGTGCTCTTTTAGACTTCACAGCCCCTTGTGGATTTCTCTCTGCGTTTTGTATTCTTACGAATTCATTACTTCAATTTTGTCACATTAGAGGTATTAGTGTGGGGAAATTAAAAATATAACGCATGAAGAGTTATCGTTTGATATTCAGGTTGGCATTTGTGCTAAGGATCTCTAACAAATGAAACATTGTGTCTAGTCGCAGATTGATTATTGCTAATTTCATTCATCAAGCCAAGAAGGTAAGTGACAAATACACTTGTTACTGGTATAAATAATTGAACTGGGTATAATGAAAAAGGGACAACATTTCAATCAGATTTTGCCAAATGTGAATGCAATATATTCACCTCTTAATCGCAGCGACAAAAATGGGTGAATATTAATTGTACAAAATTTAGTGACAGTCAACATGTCGGTATGTTTATAGGACAGCATTCAACAAAGCGGCCAGCTCGTTTTTCTAGCCCAAAAGACCAACGTCAGGTTCTATTTATCACCTTGTCGGTCCAACAGATAGAGCTAAATTTTTTGGTCGATGCATTCGATCAACCCAGAACTCACCACTTTTTTCACGAAATATGCATGTTCTGACGAGTTTCGGGCGATCAGTGTCGAAAGTTATTATCTAATTCGGTTCGAGATAATGTTTCATATTCCTATCGTCTGCGGAAAACTATATTTTCGATAACTTTCCAAGTTTACCGGTGATATTTTCTTCCGAAATACAAGCGCGGAGGACGATATCCCAGACAGCCCCAGAAACTTCCGATGTAAATAAGGCGGTGAGAACATAGGCAAAAACTATTGCTGATAATTCCTGTCGCCTTTTCCCCAGGTTTTCGTTGCTTTCTTCGTGATTCGGTGTTATCGTGTGATATTTGTGCGACAGTGAATGTTAAAGGCCTTTTCTACATGTTAGACAAGGTCATTTTAGCTTTTAGCTTCGTGCCACAAATGGTCCCTGTGAACCCGCGTCTTGTGAGCTATCTCGCCTATGTTCAAATTGGTGTATCCTCCCGCTGGTTAGTTTCCGCCGCCTCGCCGCCATGTTGCCAAGGGCTCAGATATTACCGTTTGGTGTGTTTTAGGCCAAAATACTAATTCACAGGATACTGTTGTTGCTGAAATTCAGCTTCTGTTCCTATAAATGTTTGGTGAGTTGATTTTATTAGCTAAAACTAGGTAAAGCAGCGGAACTCTTGATAATTCCGTTGACTTATGTCGGGAATTATCGTTGGACGCCAGAACTAAGAGGGAGTGCATACTCCCGTACTTAGTTCGAAAGAGCTACGTTTTTCGTTCTGCTACACTCGCACAAGGTGGCAGAGTGACTTTGATTCTAAGTCCTATGTCGTGCAGGCGAGCAGAATTAACTATTGTACCGTTGTTGAAAGGGCCTGATTGACCCTTGCGTTGTCATTTTCGTGTGACCCTACACCAGTCAAAAGATGTAAAGATACGAAGTTGTTCAAATTATTCACTCATTGAGATCAAACAAATTTAGAAAAAAACAACCTCAAACTCCAATGCCTTGTTTCAACCCGTCGATGTAATTACAACGAACAGTTTATTTTAAATAATTCTAGATTTCAGTGACCACAGTCGGTTTTGACGTTTGTTGCCCTGCAGGGCTTATAATTTACTTTTGACCCGTTGTTTGATTTCACATGCCCCCTCAACTCACACTCACAAATCCTCACTAACAAAGACTAGACGAAAGAAACTCCCCCAACCCACGATGTTAGCCATGCCTTCTCTTTAGAATATTCATGGGATTTTTCCGAATGAATGAATGATGGCCTTTATTTTGTTTCCTTTCTTCTCAAATGCCACCACGATGCCCGGGTATGTTGACAGTGGTGGTCAGGTTGTAATCCAGATAACCCGGACAATGCATTCACAGTGGCCGTGGTGACTGCCTTACATGATCTGCTAGATTCCAGTAAGTCCGATGTCGGTTCAGTGGGGCTCCCTTCATTAAACTATTCTGGCTGCATGAAATTATGGAAATCCGGCCCTCGTCAGCAGATAAATAATGAACGTTCCCTCACCAGTATCCTGAGCAAGATTTTGTACAACTCAAAAAGATATTTATTGTCACCCAACACGACAACAAAACGATAGAGGTCGCTCTATCCTATCACCTCCAACGATATCCTTACAAGTCAGAATCCTGCATCCCCACCTCCCCGGGGGTAGTCACTGCAGGCTCTGTGCGGTGGCTTCTGCGGCAGCTGTACTCGTGACTTTTACCTTTAAATGATGGTGATAGATCGCGGTGAGGGCGTCGGACACGGCTACTGCGATGTATGAGAGTATCCCTAACCTCAGCTGGCTCTGCAGGGGGTGCACCAGATATGAGCGGCTTCACAGCAATGGCGGCTGGTGCGTTAATATGTCCATCTCCTGTTGTGGGGGAACAGACTGCACCCGAAGCCCCGGGGACCATCGATGGGTAGACTGCCCTCCGGTCCCTTGGATTATTCTGCCCAATTTGGGGTTCGGATGGTACAGCGGGGTTATCTAATGGTGCTGGAGTCTCAAGTTTCTGGGTTAGTACAGGGGAAGCTGATGGGGCAGGGGATGATGTACATTCTTGGCGTTCCAGGCTGTCTCGCATTTGTGTCAGTGGGGGGTCAGAGCAGAATGGGAGACAGCGGCAGAGAAAGCGGCGGTTACGCAGGGTGCAACGCCCCTAACCATCTATGCGCACTACATACTGCCCATGGTCTCTGGCTTCCACAATACGTCCCGTTTTGTCCAATCGTAGCGGATGAGTTTTGGGTCAAGGTCAAAACAAAACCTCTCGGTTCTGCGCATTATTGACGCCTAACGATTGGCGAAGAAAAAATTGGAAAATTTAAAAAATTGCGACCTGTATCGCGAAACAAAAAAAGTGTTACTTACATCCAAACATCCAAACCGGGCCGATCGCCATAACTGGGCGTTTCGAAAACGCCAAGTTAACAAGCTGCGCAATATAACTACAACCTGTGTGGAGTTTTTGATGGCTTGGTGGTCACAGGTGCGTTAATCTCGGCTGTTTGTATTGCATTGTTACGAGAAATTGATGGATATGTTGTTCAGCGCCTTGGGCCAAGCAATTTTACCAAACGAAATGTATATTTGTAGTTCAATAGTTTTTGGTTTCAATTGACAAGTTAAGGCGGTGAGTGGCAAATACACTTCTTATTTTTACTAAACATGCATTAACTGTAATGTGATATAAATGATATTTAAATCAGTATTTTCTGAAAGTGAATGACAACTCATTACTGCCCTATTTTGGCAGAAAATAGATGTAAATATTATTTGCGGTACTGGCGGTGAGAGTCAACATTTTGGCTTGTTTATAGGACAGCATACAATACGACCCCGGCCAGTGATTCATCATGGACATTCCAGATGCTACACTCGCACAATGTGGCAAATATTACCAGAGTGAATTTGATTCAGAGGCCTACCTCAAAGAGGTGAACACAATTTACACCAGTACATTTGTTGAAAGCACCTGATTGATCAACGAAACCGTAATCTGTCATTTGTACAAAGGTACGAAGTTGTCCAATGAAAAGACGGAGACTATACCACTCTTTACCGCAAAGTCACCCATCAACCCACAAATTTAATCACAACGTCTAGATTATGTGTAGTGTAGATTCCAATCGTTCTTTCTTTTTTTTACTTAGCTGGCCATATGTCATTGCTCCAAAATTCGTCTACCTTTCTGTCAAGCACGGATTTAGATAAGAGATAAGAGTGAGGTAGGGACCTTAACCATATTTTTCCTAACGATTATGCATCTCTGACAATGAAAGAGGTGTAAAAGAATCACGAGACCCATAAGGATGCTACTGAGGTTAAAGACGCCTTTACAAACTTTCAACATTTGGCAGGATTAGAGCAATTAAATGTCTACAGCAAATCGTACGTTGCTTTGCCCAATATTTAACTTATCTCTTCATCCGTCAGTCCGAATATCTGTTAGTAAATAAAAATCAAACCAAAATCAGCTGTACATAACCTTTGACCTGGGACCTGTTGCTCTATATAAAACCAATGAGTATCAAAACTGCTGTTCACAAGCAATCAGAAGACATAACTAGGAATGTCTTTCAGTGTTGAATAAGGTGCGACATGATTACTATGCAACTCATGCTATACAACTCATTACTAAAAACACCGGCCTCCACAACCTCATTGCAATGTGGTCCTCTGTAGATAATTCATGGGATTTTCCTTTATCTCCTCCTCTGTTCCCTATGTATGAGTGAGATCACAATGTGTATATGTGCTGACAGTTTTATCCAGGCTGTGATCCAGATAACCCAGACCATGCATTCACAGTGGCTGTGATGAAGGCTATGCATCAACTGCTGGACTCCAGTGAGTGCGATGGCTGCTCAATGGGCTGTACATCTTTTGTGTATTCGGTGTCGACACTCAAAACAACCTTAAGGTAAATTCTTGAACAAATGGTTTTGTGACATATTTCACTCATTAAATTTTTATTTCAGAAAACCGCAAAGGCAAGCGTTTATTGGATATTTGTAGTGGACCAACCATTTACAGTGCCTTGTGTGGCAGTCGGCATTTCTCAGAGATTTATCTGACTGACTACTGTGAACGGAACAGAAAGCTGCTCCAGAACTGGGTATCACGTGACCCATCTGCTTATGATTGGTCTTCATATTTCAGATATGCAGCCTATCTAGAGGGAAACGGGTGAGTTAGATGACAATAATAAATATTTACAGCTTGCACAAAACGTGGCGCCACTATCCTAGTGGTTAGTTAAAAGTAACAATAAATAAATATTGCTTATAATGATAGTACCAAAAAAATATTTAGATGATTAGCTCGTATTGAGACAACAATAGTTTGTGCAAGCTTTTGCAACAATAGCGCCATCGTATTATTCAATTGATGCGGACGATTTCAGCGCGACTGCTACTGATGTTGAGAATCGTTTGCGTGCATCCATCAAAGGTGTGTTGGCGTGTGACCTTAACAACGACCTTCCGTTGGGACCTCATCAGTCGTCCTGCACTCCCGTCGACGCCATCTTGTCATGCTACACGCTGGAGACTGTCCTCACTGAGGAAAGCCAATTGGCTGACTATTTCAAGAAGTTTTATGACATGCTCGTCCCCGGGGGTCTCTTTTGTCTGTTAGAAATTGGTTATATGACGCATTTTTATGTGGGAAGCATGCGATATCCGGCCAGAGGTTTACCAGAGCAGCTGGTGCGAGAAAGTCTGCTCAAGGCTGGGTTTGGGGAGATTACATACAAGTTGATTGGAGCCGATGAGTGCTTTGAATTTCTTTTAAATGACGGACGGGATTATTTCATTGCTTCTGGGATTAAGTTACAGTAATTCCGTTCACGCAATAGTAGAAAATGCAAGTCTGTTTCTGTGCGCCACATCGAAAAGTTTTCATAATGCAAAGCTGGAACGAAATTTGCTTTGGAAGGTATATTATACAACAATATCGTTTGTATTGTGACTACAGGACTACAACATGTAGAAATCACAAGATGCACTTTATACCTAACATTATTTTAATTTTCTAACTTTCAAATGATCACAATTTGACAAAATAAATGCTTATCAGTCAGTGGCATTGATCATAGAATATTTTCTCCTGCCCTCTCTTTATTAGGCAATCAAACCGACGGGCGAACTGCTGTTGAGGCAATGTGTTACATCCGACTGAGAACAAATGAGCAGACGTCTCATTAAGTCAATCCTAATTGAAAAAAACTAAATATAAATCACTTCAGATCAGACTCTAAGACTTAGATAGCCTTCCATGTGACAAGAATCATTGCAATATATAATTGAAATGAATTGAACAAAAGATATATCTCTGATTTCATTGGATTCCACATTCATTAAAACCCATAAACAACGATATATAGAGGACGTCGGAATAATTTTGATCGGTAACATCAAAATTCTGACACAGGTGATCGGGATTCCTTGACATCCGGCACTGAGCTGAGCAAGTCTCCCCTATCATTCTGCGATTGCTCTACGACCTAATAATGTCCCTTCATAGCGTCTTTGTCGAATGTCACACAATATTGCCTTAAATAACATCAGTGCCACATCACATTACTTTATTTGTGTGAAATGGAGTTGGGAGTGGGTGCAGAAACATTTGTGGTGCGGGCAGATAACTTTTAGAACCTACAGGCTCCTTGGGCAGCTGTCAAGAAACCTAAATGTCCTGCCTAATGTGCAGTCTGACCACAGACACCATGGTCTTCAACCCCTCCAACAGATTGTTTTTGTCCAGGCTATTGATTTTAATTTGGATGGGGCAGACTATGGCAGTTTTAAGCATGCTAGCATAAGTTATATCCTGCTTATGTTTGATATATTGTTAGATTTAACTACTGTGTTAAATTCTTGTTTATTCGCAAACTGGCAAGAGTGTGGGGGTCGGGGGGAGGGGAAGGCGGTGTTAAGTGTAGTTGAACACTTACAGAGCCATGTTACAACTAGTCATGTGGGGACTGACAGAAGGCCAAATGTCTTGTACAAACCATGCTGTGTGACTGCTTTTGGTTGTTCAATCAGCATCATACGTACATAGCATGTATAGAGTTTTACTTCAGCAGTTCGTCCCATTTTCCTGTGCTCTAATGTGCCTGCTCTAATGAACATAAATAGTCAATCTGCATATACCTATATATCTGCTTACTACATAATCACTACTCTCATCAGCAGAGTCATTTTCCTACTAATAATATCATACTGATAAACTTAAAACATTGCAAACCAGCAATAGCTTCTGCTGATATGTACCTTTAAACCAGCAATAGCATCTGCTGATCTGCACCTTCAAACTAGCAATAGCATCTGCTGATGTGCACCTTCAAACCAGCAATAGCATCTGCTATATATATATATATATATATATATATATATATATATATATATATATATATATATATATATATATATATATATATATATATATATATATATATATATATATATATATATATATATATATATATATATATGTATAAATTTATATACATATATATATGCATATATATATATATACATGCATATATATATATATATATACATATATATAAATATACATTTTATACATATATGTTTGAATATTTAAATATATATATATGTATATTTTATATATGAATACATGTACATATACATATATATATATATTCATATATATTTTTGTTTAGAGATAACATTTGTTTGTGTAATATTGTTGGTACCGTATATATATATATATATATATATATATATATATATATATATATATATATATATATATATATATATATATATATATATATATATATATATATATATATATATATATATATTCATATATATTTTGTTTAGAGGTAATATTGTTTGTGTTAAATTGTTGGTACCGTATTGCTGGTCGTCCAGGCTTGCCGTTGGAAGACATGCCGTTGGCGCTTGTGCCAACTCTAAGTAGGCCAAACCTATAAGTGTATGTATATATATATATATATATATATATATATATATATATATATATATATATATATATATATATATATATATATATATATATATACATACATATATATATACATACATATATATAAATATACATATATACATATATGTTTGAATATTTAAATATATATATATGAATACATGGACATATACATATATATTTATATATATATATATATATATATATATATACATATATATATATATATATATATATATATATATATATATATATATATATATATATATATATATATATATATATATATATATATATATATATATATATATAAAATGTGTGTGTGCATCGAATTATAGTCGTGTTTAGCAACTAGGCTATGTACGACTACCAGTGAGTGTGTAACTCTGATGGTGGTCACTCCCTGGGAGCACGTCGTCCTCAGAGGATGTTTTACATCCCCTTTCAGAGATAGATCCGCCATTTGTACGTGATTATCTGAGTCACGAGTAACCAGTCAGTTTGTCACACCTTGGAGTCGAAAGGCGAGGCCGTAAACCACCAAGCCACTGGGACCGGCTTTGTGGCATTCCCTCAGTTTTGTATTGACTTGGTTAAGGGGTCATGTCAAAACATCTGCTAAGGGGTCATGTCAAAACATCTAAGAGGCTACAGCTTGTGACATCTATCCAAAAATAGTGCGCTTTACCAGCTCCCCTTGCTGACATCTATCGTAAACGTGTGGGGAACATAGGGTGCCTTAACACCAACCTTACGTTATGTAAGCAAGGCGCAATCACAGTCCCGATTGCTGAACGTCCAGGCTTGCCATTGGAAGACATTCCGTCGGCGTTTGTGCCGAATCTAGTTTTTGTTAAGTTATTAGCTATTAAGTCTCGTTTTGCATGTATTACCCCATATTTCACAGCAGTACAACAAATGTGGCTTGATTAGAGTTCTGTATAGTGTACATTGCGTATGTGCGTCTAATATTTCTTTTGTTCTATACAAAACGGACATGTTTTTGGATATTTTAGCAATCGGCCGAATTTGTTATTAATCTCGTTGGCTTGATGATTCGTAAATTAAACGAGAATATCTTGTGGTTTTCCTTGTGGATTTGTTCTTCCCACACGATGTTGTCGATCCATATCATTTCTGACATCGATGTTTAGTGTTTCTTTAATAAAAATTGACATGTCAAT
The DNA here is from genome assembly GCA_034190875.2 of Urechis unicinctus. NCBI lineage: Eukaryota > Metazoa > Annelida > Polychaeta > Xenopneusta > Urechidae > Urechis > Urechis unicinctus. The sequence continues at coordinate 73,408,736 of CM067343.1, read as the reverse complement.
TTCTGTTGATTCGTCAATACCTGATAATCGAACAGAATTTCTTAGGCTGTATTGCTCGAGGTTATCTAATTTGTTCCCAAGTTCTATTAATTTTGCTTTTAGAGCATTGATTTCCATGTCAATTTCAGTCATTTTCTTCTCGTATTCGGCTTAGACTTCATATCTTGGGCTTTAAGGACCACAATTGTTTCCACAGTTATCGGCGACGTTTTATCAAAGCCTTTATCATCTTGTTATATTGGTATGTCTGTAAACCGGTTTCGTTCGGGGGTGCAGAACTTAGCTCTTTTGGCGTTTTTGGAGCCTTCTTCTGATTTTCTTCCCCATGCTGAATGCTGTATCGGTGCCTTGAATCATGAATCTGAAGTACTTAACAAATAATATCCATATTTTTTGAGCGTTTTACTTTAACGGGGATATTTCCATTTTTTCAAGAGCACATCTTTGTCGTGGCACACGCCATGTTGACACGTTATAATGATACGTGATATGGTGATATATAGATATATATTTATATATTCATATAGATACATTCATATATATACCTGCAGGCACAGAGTGAGTACTAATCATATCTATTTTGGCCAGAGCACTTAACCGTCAGTTGCTAATGATAAATATAGGTCGCTATAGCTAGGAAAAGTAGGGAAAATAAATGTTTATAATGCAGATGTTAAGTTTGGACACGCGTTGGAATGGTGTCTAACCTGTGCAACAAATTAACCCTGTTGATACGCAGCCAAAATTGAACTGAACACCCGAAGCCCTAGTTGCTAAGTAGAAGGAATGATGTATCCTCGACCCGTAAAATTCGGCGATTTGCATACTGGTTGCGACTCAACTGACTATAAAGAGGCGGGTATTTTATTGCAATGTTACAATAGGGAGTTAATCTGCTAAATTCTAACCGATGCATAGCGAAGCGAAGAACGGCACCTGTTTTCGCACTATCCATCTATGATGCATCAGTTTTACATTGATGAAGCTACATGTCAGACGGTCTTATCTTCATCTCTGTGAATTTCAGAGAATAATGGTAACCCCGCCAATGATACCAAGTCACATATTGACCGTATGCCGTCATGCTATGACTGCCAGTCTGGGCGTACATCCCGTTTAGGTTGCAGCTATGA
>CM067343.1:73399326-73407503 GCA_034190875.2 Urechis unicinctus | reverse complement strand
GACATGTCAGATGTTGAGATTGTTAGGCGTAGTGGATTTCTTGATAAGCTTGCAAAGGGGGATGTTGTTTTGGCTGACAAAGGGTTCAGGGACAAGTCAGATTTTTTACTCAGAGGCTGTAAGCTAGTAATCCCAGAATTCAGGAAGAAGGGTGTGACTTTCACTGAGGATATCAATGTCGCAAATGCAGCTGTCTCTAACTCAAGAATCCATGTCGAGAGAGTCATAGGGAGAATAAAAGAATTCAAGATACTGAAAGGGGACTTCCTGTTGTTGCGCAATGACATGATTGATCATGTATTCACTGTATGTGGTGTATTAGTCAATCTTCAGGGAATCCTGGTACCTCTTTGATTAAGCGCAACCATTTGCAACAGCAACCATTTGTATTATTGTGCCATTACAACACATGGATGACAGTGATAAATAATGTTTATTATCATCACAACTTTTTATGCATTACAAACGACTTCCACAGCGCATATCACCTCAATATGTAGAGTTTATAGAGGCAAATGTATATATATATATATATATATATATATATATATATATATATATATATATATATATATATATATATATATATATATATATATATATATATATATATATATATATATATATATATATATATACTTTTAGTGTGTACACGAATGGCATTGCCATATTAAAGAGACTGTTCAGCCACATATAAGGCAATCAGGGATCATTTCGTTATTACATTACTGCGATTAACGCAGACGTAAGTAATGACATCTTCTAATTTGTGCCGCCGAGTTTACATGATGGAAGTTATGTTGATAAGTTTTTAACATTATTATTTGACTGGAAATGTTCATGATATACTGTGGAGATCTGTTTTATTCAGTTATGTCGTTCCATCGATAACGGTGCCTCCCTAAAACCATTAACTACACGAATGTTAGCTGTAAATCATAACGCGCTCTGAATTTTACCTCGCTAACGATGTGTATTCTTCCGCTTTAGTTACATAATGTAGATTTCATAAAATCTTCACTCATTCAAGTTGTGGGCATAATTGTGCACACATTAGACCGACAAGCAGGAAGGATAATGTCCGACAACATAAATGGCGACTGTCGAAGCAAGGATCTTTTTTCTGAGACTACAGCGCCGCGTAGCGACTGAAAGTCTGAAAATGTAACATTTTTGGTTTCCAAGGTGCTGTTACCAAGCAGCTTGCTAGGCAACCACTTTCCTTATATGGGGCTGAACAGTCTCTTTAATTAAACTTGGAGAGTGTGCAGGAATGGGATTGCAGTAATCATTTAACATGAAGTAAAAGAGCAGGCGATTTGCTGTTTTGTTATAGATTTTAGTGTTTTCATGATATCAACATCTATGATTGTTACTGTTGTATTTTGAGGCGAGTTATTTTATATCAATATATATATATATATATATATATATATATATATATATATATATATATATATATATATATATATATATATATATATATATATATATATATATATATATATATATATATATATATATATATCTATATATCTATATATATATTATAGCAATATTCAGAGGGAATATCATACACTTTCTCTTAATCTATGGGTGTAGGATGGATGCTGGCCAGCAAAATGAATGAGAACTTTTTACATGACCAGATTAGTTTATTGCACAAATTTACAAACGATGAATAAATTCAGAGGCTGTACACATAACGTCAGCTTCTAAATAAGTTTGTTGAAATTTGGCCATATAACAGGCAATAAAGGCTTCTGTCATCATGACATCAAGGATATCACGAAAAACCTGCAAAAAGTGGTTACAAATTCTATTGTTAATGAATGAAAAATGGTTAATTAAATCAGTCATTCTGTAGAGCAGGACTAAGGAGATCCTTATCAATCACCATCCGTACCATGGTTCAGCAGCATTTTCTTTTTTGGCAAATGAGAATAAGCCATACCCTTTGTGTTCCTTCACTGCCTTCTTCAGAGTGGTCGACATTCTCAGGGCCAGACTTGGGAATACCAAAGTTGGTAATCTGTAATTCATATATGGTAAACTAACTTGGCAGACATCTGACAACATCTAAATCTATAACAAAAGGGTAAAAGATAATCACCTGTTCTTCTGCTTCAGGTTAAATGATTACCAGCCATAACCATTGAACAAACCCATAGCACACACTTTACGGTTGAAATTACAAATGAAAATTCATCACTTTTCTGTTTGTGTGGACAAACAGTAGTTAGAGTAATATATTGTACATAATGCCATTTATGAGAGTGCTTTGACCCTAGCTCGGTCCCATTTTGATGGGTCATTACTCTTGCCACCTCCAGGATCAGTACCCAAGTCCCATGCTAGGGGGACACGCCTTGTCAAATGAGAGACACGCTCCCGGTATACGCGCGCCCGTCTGCGTTCCCTTTTACACGTTGCCTCCGTTCAGGAAGATGCATAGACATTTTCGCACCTCCTACCATTTCACCTCCATTTACTTTCTTTCCCTATTGGCACAGGGATGAGAATGGAGTTACTGCAGATACTAGGATGGGGTCAAGACAGGAATGGCAAAGACCTTTATGTCCTTGACAAAGCCAGATATCCTGCCAGTCATTTCATTTCTTCTGTTTAATCGTGAATATCACCAGATGTCTTTGCATAATAGGTACCCGTCTGACATCATCATCAGACAAGAATAATAGCCTGGGTTTGTTTGCATGGTAACTCACAATATCCTTGACATCTTCCTTGGAACTACGTAAACCATGAGCATCATTGGACAGCCGTCTATCCCAAGCCTGCTCTCGGTGGAAATTACAGAGATAGATGAAACAGTCTGGTTAAAAGGAAAAAAGGTAGCTGGTTACCATACAGTTCTTGGTCTGAACACTGAACAAAGGTCTAACTCTGAGCACTGGCACTAAATGTTTGAGCTGACCTCTATTGCACCACAAATCTAGCCAATCTAAGGTACAAATAGAAAGCAATAATGAAGTTTGTAAGCCTGGCTATAATTAGAGTTAAAAAGGAGATAAGCTCGAGTCAGAAAGAAAGCATACTTATTGAGTGTATAGAACAGGGCAAGTGATGTAACTGCTACTTCAATTGACCCAGAAGTGATTTATTTATTGAGATGAGTATACATTCAGACAATTGAAATATAAAAAGTGCATAAGTGTTACGGATATGTGAGTACTTTGAATAATAATGTGATGCTGAATTAAAAAAACCGAAACCCAAATGGCATGCCGAAAAGTTGAAAAATGTCCACTGGTAATCTTTCATGCCAAGACTACAGCTGACCATAGAAGAACCTTGCTGCAGTTCTCGACAAGATAAACAAATACTCAAGAGCTTAACTAATTATGTTTACTTACTTTTTCTATTGAATTTAATGTTGATACCTGGAATATCTATGTGAATTCTGACATAAAAGCATGCTTGAACAATGTCTATGATGATTGGAACTCATCTTCCAGGAACCTTCATAATGGATGGCAATATATACAGTAACACCATCCAATAACAAAGATCACTAGCTCAGAGTTTGTAATTAATAAATTTGGGCAATCTACAATAACAAAATTAGTAACATTCCAACATGTAAGAAAAAATAGTGTCATTAATAAGAACAGAGCTTAAGATCTCCCAGCCATTAACAAAGAGTCATATATATTGTTACCAGGAAAAACAGTTTCTATTGCATCAATTTCTCTTTCGTCAAAGTCTGTGATGAAATGCTTCGTATGCCACTGTGGGTTGCACTTTTTAAGCACTTCCAGAGCATCTTTGATGGAATCTTTTGTCTCACACTCAAGAAGCATCATGGCCACAGTTACATAACCATATTTACACACACAAAAAAGCAAGGCAAGTCATATTTTGATGTGTTATAAGTTGCATCCAAGAGGCAAATCTCCTTGCCATATTTCCCCAGAAGATGCTGCTGCTGCCACTTGTTTTGATGTACAAACAGAATCTCTTCCTGTTCATCAGAAGTCTTGCGGCTACAAATAGAAAGTTATAGGTTTACTTGGGAGGTATGAGGCTCCTTACAATAAGATACTATTTTAACATAACCTTTCTAACAAACACAAAGTAATACAAGCAAAATGTCAAAACAATCTAGTGAAATGTATATAACATTTGTCAATAAATAACGATATCCATGTGTGTTAGATTTAAGTTGCGTAATAACACTTTTATCCTGAATTGATGGGTACAGTGGTTTGAAAAAGATGTTTCTAAATGGAATAATATAAAGCTACATCTTCTTTCTAAGGAAAAAGTGGTTGTTACATGCTGTCATGGATTCTTCCACAAATGGTTCTGAATTGCACTGGTCGCTGGGGGAGTGCCTTGAAAAGATACACAAAAAGTTACAAGAATAACATCTTATTTCCATTCTCCCAAAGGTGTTAAATTTCTTGAATACAATGGAATTAGTGTATTCATCTCATAAAACAGATGATCAAAGTGTCATTTCTGCTTCTGATGGAAAACTCAATGTCTTAAAAGCTTAAATGTTAAACCTTTTTTTGTCAAGAGTAGACTGGACAATGTTTGCCAGATCTTTGTTTGTTGGGAGAAATTGCCTGTTAGAAGATGGGGGGTTTCCTCCAAATAGGTCTTTCATAAGATACAGCTCAAGCTGCCTCCTTATCTCCCCAGCTGTCTCCCCCCACTTCTTACAAGCTCCTCTACCTTGGTACGCACCATTGGATCAACTGGCAGTAGGCGTCCAGCAGTCTGTGCCATGGCATGCAAGCCAATCATGTTACATCAACAAAATAACATATCAAGACCAAAGATAATATCCAACTTAAATTAAGTTGATTTACTGACTTAATAGACTAACAAAGATCAGTTAGATACATATCAATGCAAAACTATCAGTAAAATGCATGATGATCAGGATAACAAATAAAGAGTGGGTAATGGTTAAAGCTGCTCTTACTTCACCAAGAAGATGGCCACTATGGTCCTTCAAATCAGCAAATGAGAAGTAAAAGCGTCTTTCAAGGAGAGACAGACTAAAGTTGGGGTCATGCAGTATTTCTTTCATCAAGGCCCTGACATTGGATCTGTTTCTCTGATTAGGGCTTGTGATCTGTACATACAAATGACCATGTATTTTTTATGAATGAATAGGAGTGAATTTTATTTCAGAAAAATACAACAGGGATACGATAGGTCAAGAATAAGACAATTATCCTTTTTTTTATATTGCTGAGGTTCAGCTCATCATCTGCAAAATAATATTAATACTATTCAAAAGTGCTGAGGCCAATAAGAAATGCAAGATTTCAAGAAGATTTACAAGCCAAATTGAGCAGTGCCATAATTACTTACACTTGTGTCTAAGGTCTTAAACACCAACCCCCCCACCCCCAACACACCTGCTCTTGCCATGAAAATCAACCTAAAATGTTTATAATGGAAAATTTCATGAAAGATGACCTACCATCTACTGTACATATAAAGGAGCTTGATAACATGTCGCAGTTCCTGCAACATGTGTATGGTTTAACCGGTGTAAACTGGCTCATCATTGGACCACAGGAAACCCCAGACTGAATGTGATTCCGGCACCTACTTACAATGCTTATAAGGTGCTTACATGACAAATCTGTTGACATTAACTTCTACATATTTCATAAGCTTAATGATGTCAAACTTTAAGCTTAATGAAAAGATACTATCATGATTAGATACTACAGTGCATCCCGCTCCTGATCCTGATATGTCAACTCAGTATTATCACCAATAAATATGTGAAGCGTCAACTTTGGAAACTGAAACAAACAGTAGTAGGTTCCCCTCGAAAAATTGCTTACGTGGACCAATTTACAACTGGCAATAGTATAATGGGTGTGAGCGTGTGTAAGTTTGGACTTGACAGCCCTCCAGAGAGCTTTTGCTCACACTGACCTGCGGGTAGGACAAATAGCAATTTGGGCCAATGTGTATTTTTACACATTTACAAAATTAAACTCCGGGTATATATGAAAAATCCTTGCTCCCAGTAAAAGCACTTACAGCGAAATAAGCCCAAATGGTCATCGGAGTACCGCCTCTTTTGTCAGCACTAATTTATTTGAGCTCCCCACTTGACTAAAATCAATCAAGAAATCTGCAATGCAACCAACTTGCCCTTAATGGTATGCCTTTGCAGTCTGGGGGCTTGTGGTTTCTGACACAGGTTATTTGCTGTCACATAGTACTATAAGTAAGCCAATAAGTAAGGCTGATTGTTGTGATTTTATTTCCCGGGCCAAGATGAAGCTTCCCTCACTGCCAAATTTCCCTGATATTGTTTGATGTGTCGAATTTGCAATCCATGTTAGTTGCACACAGGTATGCTTTTGCTGGGATTACTCAATGAAGATTGAAATACTCAATAAAGATTGAAATACTAAAAAAAATAAAGATTGAAATGCTTAATAAAGATTGAAATACTCAATAAAGATTGGAATACTCAATAAAAATTGAAATACTAAAAAAAAATAAAGATTGAAATACTCAATAAAGATTGAAATACTCAATAAAGACTTTTTTTGGTAAGATCGCATTTATTTTGGTTCCCTGTGACTGAAAAATACACAAAATTTGGAACAAAATTCTAACACTTGGTTTGCTGATTCCCCACTCCTGATTTATGAAAGGGGATAGATTATCGCCCTGAAAAACCTATCACATGATCTGACATATTAATACATATATTTATATGTCCTGTCATGTCCTTCTAGTTCTCGTGCCTGTGCTATATGTTCAGTCTTCTCTCAGTTTCAGAAGTTATTCATATGTAGATACATACGCCATACTTCACTGAGTCACCAAAAGGAAAGACAGAATGTAAGGTGTGAAGGTCATGGTAATAATGTGATGCTAATACTGATAGAGATGAACATAATGCACCATGGCTGCAGCCTGGGTGTGGCAGTTGCACACTCCAGTCACTGAGTACAAAGATCCATGATAACAGCAACCCAATGGCAATGGGTAAATGAACAGTAACATGAGCAGCTTTTAAGAGGGATACAGAAAAACAATGGCCCCATTTCCGTCCCCTTCCGACCATTTGCCCCACCCCTTAGCTACAGCTTCACAAAAGCCTATTCACATCAAGCCCTGGTGTCTAATACCCCTTGACATCAGGCCCCCTGAAAGGCAACTTTCTGAGGCCATATCCAAATTGGACCCCATTTTTTGACTACGAAATATGCACTAACTTCATAACTTTATATCGGTTTCCAAAAAAGAAAGCAGTTTTGGGACTGTTTAGCTCTTGTGTGCCAGCCTTGCCCTTGGGCATTAATTGGGACCTGTTGATTAGGCTCTCAGACGGCTCTCATCCTCAAATCCAATAATGCCCTCATTTCATCCTCTTGGCCAAGACGAAACTCCCTCACGGCCGGAAGGAGACATCCATGAGGAAAGCCCCCATACCTTGAAGTAGCAAAGTAGCACTGGCTTCCAAACTTCGTTCAACGACCTAGTTTGCATACTTATTCATAACCCCTCTAAATGTTAATATTGGGAAACAGCCACTCACTATTAGCCATTGATATCACATAACCACCAGCAGTTGTTGCAGCATTTTTTTTGCTGTTCCACACTCAAATGCCACTATCATATTATCGTTTGCCCAGCCACCACCGCTCGGTCTCCGAAATCATGGTTCTGAGCACTGAGTGATTAGAGTGCCTATGTGCCTTTCCGCCGTGCCAAGTGTCCCCAAATATGTGATTCAGTGACCCCAAATATATCTTAATCAAACCTTCCGTTACCCAGTTCAGCCCCATATTTGGAACGAGGTTGCCTAGCAAGCTGCTTGGCAAACCGCACCTTGGAAACCAAAAGTTTTCAGACTTTCAGTCGCTACGCGGCGCTGTGGTCTCAGAAAAAAGATCCTTACTTCTGCTGTTGCCATTTATGTTGTCAGACATTACCCTTCCTGCTTCAGTCTAATGTGTGCACAATTATGCCCACAACTTGAATGAGTGAAGATTTTATGAAATCTACATTATGTAACTATAGCGAAGGAATACACATCGATAGCGAGGTAAATTCAGAGCACGTTATGATTTACAGTGTGGTTCATGGTTTTGGGGAGGCACTGTTATCAATGGAACGACATAACTGAATAAAACAGATTTCCACAGTAGATCATGAATATT
>CM067343.1:73386826-73394326 GCA_034190875.2 Urechis unicinctus | reverse complement strand
ATTTCAGTTTTATTGTTTATTTGTGTTCCATTATGTATGAAGTAATCAGGAAGTTTCTCCTTTTTTCCAGATTTATTTAAAATTTCATTTATGTTTTGCCATGTTTTTTTCATGTCTGAGATTGAGTCTTTGAAGCATTTGCCATAATGTCTGGTTTTAGCTTCTTTTATTGTTTTTTTCAATATGTGATTGTAACTGGCTAGATTTTGTTTTAAAGTATTGTAGCTGTCAGAATTTTGTGGTGTTTTAATTTTAGATTTATACAGTTTGTCTCGGTAGCGAATGGATTTGATTATACCCTTTGTGATCCACATGTTTTTCTTGTGCTTATGTTTGTTGAATCTAACATATTTCTGAGGGAAATGTTTTTCATAACATGACTGAAGAATGTTTTCTACAATATTGTAGTTTGCCTCTGGATCAGCTTTATCATTTTGATTAATTTTGTCACAAATATTTGCTTGGTGGAGATCATTTAACATGTCCTCGACAGCTGTTTTCTTTTTTGAAGTAATTTTGATAAATTTGGGGTTGTTATTTTTTGTTGTAGTTAATTTAATAGAGATGAAATAGGGGTGATGGTCAGAGAGTTTGTTTAACATGACCCCAGCTGATGAATGAAGAGATGCTTTTGTTAATTTACAGAAGAAGTTGTCAATAAGTGTACAACATGTGTTTGAGAATCTTGTTGGCAAAGTTATCTTTGGATAAAAACTATGTTCGATCATGGTGTCAAAGAAGTCATTGAAGATATTTTTTTTCCTTTATTTTAAGTAAGTTGATATTGAAATCGCCAGCAAGTATGACTTCTTGTTTGTAATTTTCAAGTACTTTTAAGGAAGATGAAATTTCGCTTGTGAAAGTGTTATAGTTTTCCTCTGAATTGCGAGGGGGTCTGTAGATGTTGCCCAAGATTATGTTTATTTGATAGTGTGTCACTATGGATTTCTATGAACTGGGATTCCCAGATCTCTGAGTGTATGCATATTTGTCTAGGTTTGTAATTGTATTTGTTCAGTAGATATATTATCAAGCCACCTTTGCTACCACAAGTTTTGCCTTGGGGTATACATGTGTAACCAGGTAGCTGTATGAGCGACAAGTCATCTCCTTCTGTTATTCTACATTCTTGAAAACATAAGGCAGAGAATTCTATGTTGTGTGTTTTTAGTGTTTCAATGAATATTGTAATTTCCGAAAATTTGGCATTAATTGAGTCAATATTTGAGCTGTAAATAGTAAAGGTATTTTTTTGGGATGCTAGGAATTCAAGTGCATGGTCATCATAGTATGGGGAGTGTCTTATAACTTGTATGACATTACTTTCATCATTTTCAACTTCAATGTCATTTACCAGTTCGCAGAAAGAATTTTTTGTTAGCCCTCCAAAGCACCGTAAATGTACATCAGCAAGGTCGTCCCTTTTACGAGACTGACTAGCTGGTGTGAAGGGGGCGGGGGGCGGGTCAGGTGAAACGCGGGAGTCAATCCTGGCCTGCGCCCGAGACAGTGACACCAGCCATGTCTGTTCCGGCATCGGCTGCTGCAGGGGTGGCCTGAGTTATTTGATTAGCGTTGGTGGTGGAGATGGTCTCTGGTGATGTGTTGCCAGTGGATACCGTGCTCTGTCGCGCGGGGCTTGTATTTGTGCCTCGTCTGAGGACTATTTTACCGCCTCGGATGAAGATGTTCCTTTCGCCATTTTCGCGCCTGGTCCTCAGTTCCGCCCTTAGGCGGATGCCAGCCTCTCTCTCCTTTGGCGTCTCGTCAGGGTGGATGAAGATCCTGTTCCGGTCGACGATGTTCCGTAGAGTGGGTGCCTGCCTTAGGATGTCGGCCCTGACGTCAGGGTCGTGTAGGGAGATCACGAGGAGGCGGGGCTTGTCTCTTTCGGGTTGGTATCTTCCCATCCGGTGGCAGTGGGCTATCTCCACACCTGACAATCGCAGGTCATCCCGGACGATCGCGCTGAAAGCACTAGAGTCGCCCTCTGTGGATCCCGTTTCTGGCATGTTGTGGATAACGAGATTTGCCCGTCGTTTCTGTCTTTCCAGCAACTCTTTGGTGGCTGCAACCATGCTGGAGTCCATCAAGTCGGTCTCTGTGTCAGAGGGTGGTTTGGGTACCGATGCCCTTGCCTTAGTCGCGATGCTACTACATACGTCTGACATGCCCCTTACTGCCTCGGAGTACGACTTGCGTACTTGCAGTTTGGTTTCGGCTAGTAGTGCATCGACACTGCTTATCACTTGAGCGCAGATCCTATCAGCTGTCTCCTGCACCGTCTTCGTGAGGACATCAGCATGATCAGGGATGACACTGGAGTCTGTCTGGGTCGCGCCGTTTGGAGGGTCGTTCTCTCTGCATGGTGCCTTGCCCTTTGCCGCCTCGACTGCTGATGCCTCACATTCGGTACAGTACCAGTGGAGTGCCGTGTACTTCGCTAGTGCATTTGCCATTGCCTTCGGCACTTTCTGGCATGCAGCACATAGCCACTTTAAGCAGCGCTCGCACTCAAGCAGGGTACTCTTCCCCTTGCATTTTTCGCAACAAACGTCGTCGTCAGCGACTACTGAGGCTGGGGGGCTGTGAGGAAGTTTGTCCCTACCTTCGTCTTGCTTGTCGCTGATGCGAGACAAAATGCTGGTATCCATTGCTAATGGGATTAATCCAGCAAAACACGTCGAACACGCGGTGAGCGATATTAGAGTGACTTGTGTCAATTCAGCTTAATTGATGCTTTTATGATTACAATTTTGTAACAGAGCTACAAATACACAATAAACGGCAAGCGAAATGATTTAAGTCAAATGATCATCGAACAAAACCCAGGGATTCGTCCGATTTTGTCATAAATGTGCCGACTTTTAGCACGAGCCCTGAGCATGGATGTCTTTGGTAGCCGCCATCTTTTTTCAAGTTCTATATACTGACAAAATTTCATGTCCGTAAATACAGCCGTTTCAGAGATATCAGCGAGGAGAGAAGTCGTAGCAAAAATCGCGATAGGTACCCTAAAATACATGTCATTATACAAAGTACAAAAGGTGAAAATAAGTATTTTTTTCGCCTATTCCATGCTACGATAATTGCTTGTTACAACCATATAACTCATATGTTCGTAACCGCAGTAGTTATGGAGGAGATAGTTACAGAAAATGGGGGAAAAAATCGACGAAAAATCCATCCCATAAGCCTCCAACACTGCGCATGCGCGTCAAATTGGATCGCCAGTTGTGTCTCAACTTGATCTATCATTCCCCAAAATTTCATGTTGATATGTTTAACCGTTCCGGAGAAAAGCCCGAAAAACCTTGACTGGAGAAAAAAAAAAAAATAAAAAAAAAAAAAAAAAAAAAAAAAAATAAAAATACTGGCTAAACCAATATGTCTTCCAACTATCGTTGGAAGACATAATTAGCCCCAATTTTTTTTTTTCTTCTCCAGTCAAGGTTTTTCGGGCTTTTTTCCGGAACGGTTAAACATATCAACATGAAATTTTGGGGAATGATAGATCAAGTTGAGACACAACTGGCGATCCAATTTGATGCGCATGCGCAGTGTTGGAGGCTTATGGGATTGATTTTTCGTCGATTTTTTCCCCCATTTTCTGTAACTATCTCCTCCATAACTACTGCAGTTACGAACATATGAATTATATGGTTGTAACAAGCAACTATCGTAGCATGGAATAGGCGAAAAAAATACTTATTTTCACCTTTTGTACTTTGTAAAATGACATGTATTTTAGGGTACCTATCGCGATTTTTTCTACGACTTCTCTCCTCGCTGATATCTCTGAAACCGCTGTATTTACGGACATGAAATTTTGTCAGTATATAGAACTTGGCCTCGTGATAATGATTGTAACAGTATTTTTAGCATTCACAGTAACAAAAAACAGCAAAAAGGACGATTAGTTTCAAGGTTTTCTACTGCAGCAGCTTAGCGGCAGGCTAACAGCAGTTCGTGTATAAGTAGGCCAAATCTTACGTAATCGACCAAAGGCCTTGGCTGGGTTTGCATTGACTTGGGTAGGGGGTCATGTCAAAACAGGCCAAACCTTACGTAATCAATCAGCGGCAGCATTCATCGCTTTCGCGGTGTATTGACTTGGTTTAGGGGTCATGTCAAAACATCTAAGCGGCAGCAGCAGCTTGTGATCTTATAATAGTGCGCGTTACCAGCTATTATCGGTCCGTGTATATACTGTCTTTATGTCTCAGCGACAGTGTGCGCTGGATGTCCCGGTGCAATCAAAGCGGGTATATATACGCAAACACGCATACACGCACATATATATATATATATATATATATATATATATATATATATATATATATATATATATATATATATATATATATATATATATATATATATATATATATATATATATATATATATATATATATGTATGTATACACACGGTTTCCGATGCCAAGCTTCCGAGCGCTGAGCAGCTATCTATCTAAATAGCATATATATGTGAATATTTATAAGTGTGTGTGTTTATATACGTATATATATATATATATATGTATATATATATATATATATATATATATATATATATATATATATATATATATAATATATATATATATAGATATATATATATATATATATACATATACATATATATATATATATATACATATACAGGGCTCGAAATTACCACCCGCCCGCACGCCAATGGCGGGTGAAATTTGAGTCGGGCGGGTAAATAATCACAACTAGCCGCCCGACTGGCGGGTAGATTTTTTCCGCGCTAACACGACGCGCCCGGTTCAATACAACAGCAGCGGGGCTCGCGTGATTAAGCGCCGCTTGAACCATAAACATAAACTTCTCGGCTGTAAACTATCATGTCTTACGTAATTTATTGACCCACAGTATGTACACTGTTGAACAAACCGATGGCATAGATAGGCTCACACAAAAAGTTATACAACTAGCGGGCCTCGATTGTTTGTGAAGACTTTATAATCCATAGGTCAGGGATCAGCTGGCTGCAGTCGGTGTTAAATTTTGGACCCATCACAATATCTGGTGTGAAGACAAGAACATGAACCATATCCCACCCCACTCCCTCCAGGGCACGAAATTGGCTATCTCTAGTCGGCGCGCGCCGACTAAATGTTCATTCCGCCGATTCATTTGTCAAAGTTGTCGGTCCGCCAGGCCGATAACTATTCTGTAACCATTCTCGACGTCAAAAGATAAACACATTGACAATCGCGCGATCGTTTGAAATTGTGAACTGTCCCAATTGATTTGACCTCAGCATTCATCTAAAGTACTTCGTTTATTTCCGTATTGACGAAAGCACACGATTATCAATGAGATCGTATAACTCGTTTTTATTGGTCAGTGTATGTCACGTGCACAATGCAGTTGAATGTCGAATTTTCCCGGCGTTACAAGTCTCCTATGCATCGCTGATTTGATACTTTCCCAAATTTAATAATGGACAAGTTCGTCAAATGTTTACCTAAATGCGATGGTGATGAATTAGAAAAAAGTCCACCTTCACTCTCAGCTTTCTCACTTCTACTTATTCTTTATTATGTCACTAATAAATGCTATGTAAATGAATGAAGAATAATGCCTTATGGTTTACTCCAACTACTTTGATCATGCATGTTTATCTTATGATACCTATTGTCAAATACAATTTAAATGCTTTCGGCACTGTGAATAACAAGACCATTGAGAGGACCAGTTAAATACTGGCAGGGCCAGTTCATTTTGTTGAAGGGCCAGTTGAACAAAAATGGAGGGCCAGTTCACATTTTTGCCAATTTCGTGCCCTGATATATACATATATATATATAAATATACACATATATAAATATAAAAATGAATATATATATATACATATATAAATATATATATATATATATATATATATATATATATATATATATGCATACATACATATATATATATTATATATATATATTCATATATATTTTGTTTAGAGATAATATTGTTTGTGTTATATTGTTGGTACTGTATTGCTGGTCGTCCAGGCTTGCCGTTGGAAGACATGCCTCAATATGTGACCACCATTTGTACGTGATCATCCGAGTCACGAGTCAGGTTGTCACACCTTGGAGTCGAACCCACAGCCTGTGGATCAAAAGGCAAAGCAGTAAACCACCAAGCCACTGAGACCGGCTTAGTGCCATTCCCTCGGCTTTTTATTGACTTGGTTAAGGGGTCATGTCAAAACATCTGCTAAGGGGTCATATCAAAACATTTAAGGGGCTGCAGCTTGTGACATCTATCGAAAAATAGTGCGCGTTACCAACTCCCCTCGCTGACATCTATCGTAAACGTGTGCTGCGCATAGGGTTTCTTAGCAAGGCGCAATCACAGACCCGATTGCTTGCCATTGGAAGACTTGCCGATGGCGTGCCTGCCGAATCTAGTTTTGTTATAAACGGTTACTGAAAATTATGTCAAAAGTAGCAGAGCTTCGAAGTCTATTGGCCTCTTATACACTTATGAAAACACATCCAAGAGTCACCCAGTTCATTCTAAGTTTAGATTAACAACAACATTATCAACAGGGGCCGAATTTACCTGGAGTCTGTTTGCGCAGCTATAAGTTTTACATGAAAAAAAATTGTTGCGCGATCGAGCGGGCAGAGATTCAAACCCGGATTCGTCGTCTTAAACACCGGCCCATACGAGTTACATGAACTCTGAGACTGAATTAAATCGATACGACCAGACCTCCAGCGTGGAATGAAAACGGGGCTCCCTCAAAAGATGACCCATATTACACAAAGCCTCGCCTAGCAACGACCTAAATAGGCGGTGTAGATCAAGATGTGGATGTAGCTTGCGCTACTCTGAACACATTGTAACACGTATCAAATTACTGTAACGGAGGAGGCGAATTAGACGGGCCACGCGTATTCCATGATAACAAAAATTTTATTTGATCGTCGTACATCTCTCCAATTGACATCCTTGACCCTGTGATAGCAAATATTGTCGACACACACCACAAACGCGTGTACCTCTCATTGGTTTTATCGAACCCAGTGGAATTCACTGCACGTGAACCGGTAAAAGTTGGTTGTCCGTATTTTCCCGAGCCATTAACACCCTGTAATCGCCACATTCTATGAATATGTTTCAGTGTATAGATTTAGCTGACTTCATTCTTAACGGCAGGGAATATGCAGTACGGAATTATTTAAAAATGGCCTGAAGACATGGGAGCGGCTAGCGATATCGCGATGTTGTTACCCGTGACGAGAGATACAATCGATCGATGTTATATAATCAATTTGTGACCCCGGTACTTTGAATCTGGGGTCATAGATCTCTTATATAAATCTTCAAGCTACCTTCTGTTGGGCGACATATGTTGATAAATACATATCTTTCTATCTTCAACCTACCTTCTGAAACGAATCCCTGTGAATGGAACTGCACTGTAATTGGGCTCCTTGATTCAAAACCCATATTTGATGTTAATTA
>CM067343.1:73375421-73378950 GCA_034190875.2 Urechis unicinctus | reverse complement strand
ATTGTATTGGTGTTTTTGCACGCGGGGGATGTGTACTGGTGAGGTAGTGTTTATCGTCAATTGTGACACAGTGTAGCAGGACAGAATTGTGCGACATTTGTTCCATCCATTTTAAATAGCACATGACAATGGAACGGCACTAAAGGCGTAGCTGAAGACAAAAATGTAATCAAAGGAGTTATGTCTCGTCGGCACAGCAATAGATTCTCTCAATCGCTCCCGCAATGACCCAACAAGATATTTGAGAGCACCTAGACTTTGTCTTGTTTTGTGCTCAGCTAAATGGCGAAGGTTTCTCTATCAGCAAATCCATCTGTCGATGAGACGTTTGAGTGACAGGGCCAGTAATGTTCATTTGTAATTTGCACCAAGATTAAATACACTAAAGACGCCTCTAGACGATGAATGCTGGCCAACACCCTATAGATGGCTCTGCCCTTTGAATGAAAACGAAAGCATTGGCTGGAAACTCCCCGAAGCCGACCCTGAGAAAACCTGGGGAATCCCCATAATTTCGGTTGAGGCGCTTACACATCATTTCCTCTGTGTTTGTCGCTGTCTTCAGACACACAGTGCACTATTCATTGAACGCGATATCATTGCAGCACAACAAAATGGAAACAGTGAAGTACAGTTTACTCGGAGAAGTGATCGGTGAGTATGAGCAGTGTTTCATAGCAGGGTCATCCTTCTTTGGTTTCAATACAACCCGTTTCCGAATCGGATCAGCTCGTCGCAATTGCTGCATCAACACCTATGTCTTGTATATTTTTCCAAGTCTGGTATGTTTTTTTCAAGTCGATTGGTGTGAGCGGGGATTTAATTTTGCATGTCCATTATCGCCTCCGATCTCACCCCAACACCCGATCGCAACCCATACACCATATAACTCCACACCACCTCACTCCATACCCCGGTTTCACCCCATACCGCGATCCCAACCCATATCCTCATTTAACTCCATACCTGATCACAACCCATACCCCATTTCGCCTCACCCATACCCCATCTCACCCCATACCCCTATCGCAACCACACCCCCGATCGCAACCAACAACCAACACCCCAATTTCAGCCACACCACCTTACGCGTTATAAAATAATAAGAACCCCACATTAATCAGTAGCTGCAAGTTCAAACATCTGGATTGGCTTGGTAATATGTCAGGAAGATTTGTATTGCGTAGCAGCTTACAGACATGACTTTGGCAAACCCAGCAGTTTCTTTAGGAGATTGCTGCTTTTGCTTAAGTCTGGCTAGAGGGTTTTATAGCACGAGCCTTTTGAGAGTTGACCACAGGTTTCCATACTATGTGTTTTTACAGATAAATACGCCCGACGGAAGACCAGGTATGCTAAATTTACCGGCATGTGAGATTTTGGTTGCCCCGAGCGACTGGGCGACTTTATGTGAGATCGCCGGTTTTTTAGATGTGCCGTCCGCCCGTCCGTCCATCCATCTATCCCCATTAAGCAAATCATAATACACCATTTGATCCCAATATGACATCATATTTCATTTTGTTATAACCGGTTTACTGAAAATTATGTCAAAAGTAGCAGAGCTTCGAAGTCTATTGGCCTCTTATTCACTTATGAAAACACATCCAAGAGTCACCCAGTTCATTCTAAGTTTAGATTAACAACAACATTATCAACAGGGGCCGAATTTACCTGGAGTCTGTTTGCGCAGCTATACATGAAAATAAATTGTTGCGCGATCGAGCGGGCAGAGATCCAAACCCGGATTCGTCGTCTTAAACACCGGCCCATACGAGTTACATGAACTCTGATACTGAATTAAATAGATACGACCAGACCTCCAGAGTGGAACGAAAACGAGACTCCCTCAAAAGATGACCCATATTACACAAAGCCTCGCCTAGCAACGACCTAAATAGCGGTGTGGATCAAGATGTGGATATAGCTTGTCTTATAACTATATTTCCTCCTATATAGCTATACTCTTGTTATACTTATATTTCTTGGTTATTCGTATTTCTGCGCGCTCCTTCGTATATAGGAATATTGTAGCTGCTTGTAGTTGCTTGAGTGGGGACACTAGCCAGAGAAAACACACGAGTCCAGGAGTTGAGTTGTTGTTGGTTTATTGGAGTTTTAGCTTAATAGATTTCTCTGGAATCTCGGGTCAGAATCTTGTTCAGATACTTCGTCTCTTCGCTAGGTATTTCTCCCTGAATTTCGGCGAGGCCAGCTATTTTATCAGAGTTCCGGCATTGGATTACGCTCGGAACCACACCCACAGCTGGCCTCCCATTGGTTCAGGTACAGCCGGTCCCCCTTCACAAAGGTCAACCCCAACAGCTCACATGGGGCGTGGGCACGAAGGGTCATTGGCCAATGGGAAAAGGTACCAGCCAGGTCTACTTATCAGGGTCACACCCCCGTCTTAAGGGCAGAGGTTGACCACGGGCCAGTGAAACATGTCGTGCTGACATGGAAAAGAGGGGGAGCGTTTCAAAAGTCAAAAAAGCTAGATTAATATCATAACACTTGCGCTACCCTGAACACATTGTAACACTATCAAATTACGGAGGGGGCGAATTAGACGGGTGCCACGCGTATTCCATGATAACAATTTCATTTCATTTGATCCTCGTACATCTCTCGAATTGACATCCTTGACCTTGTGATAGCAAATATTGTCAACACACACCACAAAGGCGTGTACCTCTCATTGGTTTTATCGAACCCAGTGGAATTCACTGCACGTGAACCGGTAAAAGTTGGTTGTCCGTATTTTCCCGAGCCATTAACACCCTGTAATCGCCACATTCTATGAATATGTTTCAGTGTATAGATTTAGCTGACTTCATTCTTAACGGCATGGAATATGCAGTACGGAATTATTTAAAAATGGCCTGAAGACATGGGAGCGGATAAGCGATATCGCGATCTAGCTACCCGTGACGAAAGATTTATATAATCGTTTTATAATCAATTTATGACCACAGTACTTTGTACCTGGGGTCATAGATCTCTTATATAAATCTTTCTATCTTCAAGCTACCTTCTGTTTGGAGACATATGTCGATAATACATATCTTTCTATATTCAACCCACCAACAAATGCATGTTGATGATGGTTAGCCGTGTAAAATATTGTAGCTGGCTATGCTATCATAGGAGAACCTCATAGGCCTGGGGATCATTTGGTCGTCCAAGCACATTGTTATTAATTGACTTCAGATGGGGTTGGAACAGCATCGCGCATAAAAGAATTTTGGCACCGTCATCGATGTGGTGTACTGTACGGACTATTCAGTAAGTGTGTTGTTTTTATTCAATAAGTAACTCAGGGCACATTAGATGCTTATATCCCTTCTACTAGAATCAACCAAACATTGTGATAAATTTGAATGCATTCCCAAGGTATAAACATGTACGTTACTTAGTACAGCGCTACCCCGATAACTCCGGATCCATAAATTGGAGTTGCGATTTAAATGAAAACGCGAGGTAGCTACTGTGAGTCGAAATTAGTGCCCCTAGCGAACAGAGAGAAAAC
>CM067343.1:73360421-73370421 GCA_034190875.2 Urechis unicinctus | reverse complement strand
CGACTGCCTGAGCGATAACTAGTCACTCAGCCGAGAACAGCGTTAGTGATTACGTGTAACCAAATAGCTAGCAGCGCAACAGTCTTGCTTTGCGATGATTATACATTGATGTGGACGCAGATGGACAGCTTGCATTGACTGATTCCTCACAAACGAGTCAGATGAGAATTCTGAAACTATCACGCATTAGTTCAGATGAGCGGGGCATTATGAATGTTTGCTCGGCTAGCTAAACATTATGCCTACATTTGAACACTATGACCCGGCATTTTCAAGAGATTGAGATGGACATTCGGTAAATAGAAAACCAGTGGCTTTCTATGTGTAGCCTTCTGAGATGTGCCACAATCTATAAGACCAAGAGAGAAATCAATAATGAAAATACCTGCGTATTTGCAGATTAATATAATTTTGTTTATCTGATTACTTCTGTGACCAAGTGAATACTCCAATCAACAATCACATTCTCAAGATTATTTACTAATGATGTAAATTTGCAGAAGTGATTCATTCAGCAACATGTAATTGTAATGGCGCCTAGATAATTTTCTTAAATGTATTTTCCTTGTCAACTGAATTCCACTTAAGATTTCCGCATAAGTCATTTCATCTACAAAGTTATAGATATCAGTTGTGTGCTCACAACATTTCGGCGAGACAAGTGATCCCAGATTGGCTCTGCATTTAGAATGTCCGGCTTCTTTGTTGTTTACTCTGACAAGCCAGATACATATTATAGACTCCTATGGCAGGTTTTCAATCTCGGCGATTCCCCTAGCTAGTAGTGTCAAATAATCAGCCAATTTCCGTTCCAGAGTAGGTCATCATTTCAATTTTGTGATGGTTCACTACAGACATTCCTGTTGACCTTCAATGTAACACATCAAATGTTGGATTGTGCAAGACAATATTTTTATTTGTTAATAAGCAGTAAACATTCATATTGCTCACATTGAGAAATACCGTGCGACGCCAATGTATATATATATATATATATATATATATATATATATATATATATATATATATATATATATATATATATATATATATATATATATATATATATATATATATTTATAAAGGAAGTGTTTGTCAGTTTTCATTGGTGGCAAGTGGCAGAGCAAAGAAAGAAAGCTCCTGTCCTGATTGGGCTCAATGTTCACCTGCACTATAGGAATTGATACCCAATAGGTAATGGAAAGTCACAACAGCACGAGTATTATTGTATTGGTATTCTGTTTTTGCACGCGGGGGATGTGTACTGGTGAGGTAGTGTTTATCGTCAATTGTGACACAGTGTAGCAGGACAGAATTGTGCGACATTTGTTCCATCCATTTTAAATAGCACATGACAATGGAACGGCACTAAAGGCGTAGCTGAAGACAAAAATGTAATCAAAGGAGTTATGTCTCGTCGGCACAGCAATAGATTCTCTCAATCGCTCCCGCAATGACCCAACAAGATATTTGAGAGCACCTAGACTTTGTCTTGTTTTGTGCTCAGCTAAATGGCGAAGGTTTCTCTATCAGCAAATCCATCTGTCGATGAGACGTTTGAGTGACAGGGCCAGTAATGTTCATTTGTAATTTGCACCAAGATTAAATACACTAAAGACGCCTCTAGACGATGAATGCTGGCCAACACCCTATAGATGGCTCTGCCCTTTGAATGAAAACGAAAGCATTGGCTGGAAACTCCCCGAAGCCGACCCTGAGAAAACCTGGGGAATCCCCATAATTTCGGTTGAGGCGCTTACACATCATTTCCTCTGTGTTTGTCGCTGTCTTCAGACACACAGTGCACTATTCATTGAACGCGATATCATTGCAGCACAACAAAATGGAGAAAGTGAAGTACAGTTTACTCGGAGAAGTGATCGGTGAGTATGAGCAGTGTTTCATAGCAGGGTCATCCTTCTTTGGTTTCAATACAACCCGTTTCCGAATCGGATCAGCTCGTCGCAATTGCTGCATCAACACCTATGTCTTGTATATTTTTCCAAGTCTGGTATGTTTTTCAAGTCGATTGGTGTGAGCGGGGATTTAATTTTGCATGTCCATTATCGCCTCCGATCTCACCCCAACACCCCGATCGCAACCCATACACCATATAACTCCACACCACCTCACTCCATACCCCGGTTTCACCCCATACCGCGATCCCAACCCATATCCTCATTTAACTCCATACCTGATCACAACCCATACCCCATTTTCGCCTCACCCATACCCCATCTCACCCCATACCCCTATCGCAACCCACACCCCGATCGCAACCAACAACCAACACCCCAATTTCAGCCACACCACCTTACGCGTTATAAAATAATAAGAACCCCACATTAATCAGTAGCTGCAAGTTCAAACATCTGGATTGGCTTGGTAATATGTCAGGAAGATTTGTATTGCGTAGCAGCTTACAGACATGACTTTGGCAAACCCAGCAGTTTCTTTAGGAGATTGCTGCTTTTGCTTAAGTCTGGCTAGAGGGTTTTATAGCACGAGCCTTTTGAGAGTTGACCACAGGTTTCCATACTATGTGTTTTTAACAGATAAATACGCCCGACGGAAGACCAGGTATGCTAAATTTACCGGCATGTGAGATTTTGGTTGCCCCGAGCGACTGGGCGACTTTATGTGAGATCGCCGGTTTTTTAGATGTGCCGTCCGCCCGTCCGTCCATCCATCTATCCCCATTAAGCAAATCATAATACACCATTTGATCCCAATATGACATCATATTTTATTTTGTTATAACCGGTTACTGAAAATTATGTCAAAAGTAGCAGAGCTTCGAAGTCTATTGGCCTCTTATTCACTTATGAAAACACATCCAAGAGTCACCCAGTTCATTCTAAGTTTAGATTAACAACAACATTATCAACAGGGGCCGAATTTACCTGGAGTCTGTTTGCGCAGCTATACATGAAAATAAATTGTTGCGCGATCGAGCGGGCAGAGATCCAAACCCGGATTCGTCGTCTTAAACACCGGCCCATACGAGTTACATGAACTCTGATACTGAATTAAATAGATACGACCAGACCTCCAGAGTGGAACGAAAACGAGACTCCCTCAAAAGATGACCCATATTACACAAAGCCTCGCCTAGCAACGACCTAAATAGGCGGTGTGGATCAAGATGTGGATATAGCTTGTCTTATAACTATATTTCCTCCTATATAGCTATACTCTTGTTATACTTATATTTCTTGGTTATTCGTATTTCTGCGCGCTCCTTCGTATATAGGAATATTGTAGCTGCTTGTAGTTGCTTGAGTGGGGACACTAGCCAGAGAAAACACACGAGTCCAGGAGTTGAGTTGTTGTTGGTTTATTGGAGTTTTAGCTTAATAGATTTCTCTGGAATCTCGGGTCAGAATCTTGTTCAGATACTTCGTCTCTTCGCTAGGTATTTCTCCCTGAATTTCGGCGAGGCCAGCTATTTTATCAGAGTTCCGGCATTGGATTACGCTCGGAACCACACCCACAGCTGGCCTCCCATTGGTTCAGGTACAGCCGGTCCCCCTTCACAAAGGTCAACCCCAACAGCTCACATGGGGCGTGGGCACGAAGGGTCATTGGCCAATGGGAAAAGGTACCAGCCAGGTCTACTTATCAGGGTCACACCCCCGTCTTAAGGGCAGAGGTTGACCACGGGCCAGTGAAACATGTCGTGCTGACAATGGAAAAGAGGGGGAGCGTTTCAAAAGTCAAAAAAGCTAGATTAATATCATAACACTTGCGCTACCCTGAACACATTGTAACACTATCAAATTACGGAGGGGGCGAATTAGACGGTGCCACGCGTATTCCATGATAACAATAATTTCATTTGATCCTCGTACATCTCTCGAATTGACATCCTTGACCTTGTGATAGCAAATATTGTCAACACACACCACAAAGGCGTGTACCTCTCATTGGTTTTATCGAACCCAGTGGAATTCACTGCACGTGAACCGGTAAAAGTTGGTTGTCCGTATTTTCCCGAGCCATTAACACCCTGTATCGCCACATTCTATGAATATGTTTCAGTGTATAGATTTAGCTGACTTCATTCTTAACGGCATGGAATATGCAGTACGGAATTATTTAAAAATGGCCTGAAGACATGGGAGCGGATAAGCGATATCGCGATCTAGCTACCCGTGACGAAAGATTTATATAATCGTTTTATAATCAATTTATGACCACAGTACTTTGTACCTGGGGTCATAGATCTCTTATATAAATCTTTCTATCTTCAAGCTACCTTCTGTTTGGAGACATATGTCGATAATACATATCTTTCTATATTCAACCCACCAACAAATGCATGTTGATGATGGTTAGCCGTGTAAAATATTGTAGCTGGCTATGCTATCATAGGAGAACCTCATAGGCCTGGGGATCATTTGGTCGTCCAAGCACATTGTTATTAATTGACTTCAGATGGGGTTGGAACAGCATCGCGCATAAAAGAATTTTGGCACCGTCATCGATGTGGTGTACTGTACGGACTATTCAGTAAGTGTGTTGTTTTTATTCAATAAGTAACTCAGGGCACATTAGATGCTTATATCCCTTCTACTAGAATCAACCAAACATTGTGATAAATTTGAATGCATTCCCAAGGTATAAACATGTACGTTACTTAGTACAGCGCTACCCCGATAACTCCGGATCCATAAATTGGAGTTGCGATTTAAATGAAAACGCGAGGTAGCTACTGTGAGTCGAAATTAGTGCCCCTAGCGAACAGAGAGAAAACTAGCTTGGCGCGTTCTTTTTTTGTTGGTTAAATTTGTCAGTAAGATTGCTATACGGATAAGAAATGAAAATTAATTTTATTACATTGATTTTTTTAGAGATGATGGTCGATGGGAAACGCAAAATGAGCTGATTTCATTGAGTTGTGGGCTGTTACGGATGACCGATGTCAATAAGACTTTTTTGTTCCTATTTTGTCCAAATAGCTCGCTATTTGTGGCTAAAAAAAACGGATCCAAGACTTGACGCGAGTTATGCAGATTTACGAGCAATCACGTCGCGAGTTATCGGGGTAGACCTGTACGTGGCGCTTTCATTAATGTTGCTGTGGCGTGTTTCTTTAACAAGGTGTGATGGGCCTTGTATTATCGCTGGTCATAATCCTAAAGACAGTCTTCCATTACAAGAACACTCAACAGCGAGTTGTACAGCAATGCCAACAAGACTGTGCAGTGGGAATGTACGCCAACCGAGGTACGTCCACTCACCATCGATTTGTACTTTATTAAGCTAGTCATGTGCCGAAACGTGTATGGCAGCTGATATTCGTCACGTTTATACCAGTCTTACATGTACCAAGTGTTTATGGCACGTCTCTTCCTGGGTGCAGACTTATGTAATGAGACGTCGGGAGGTGACATATGCATTGACTGCCCTACTGGAACACATCAGAATCTCACAGGTCAGACCGATTGCCAGGATTGTCCTGCAGGTCAATATCAGAATCTTACAGGACAATGGGCATGTATGTCATGTCCAGCTGGACAATACCAGGAATTAGGAAGGCAGACCTCCTGCAGGTTGTGCTCAGAAGGCCGATATCAGAGTCACAAAGGACAGTCTGCATGTATGCCTTGTCCTGCGGGGCATTATCAGGACATCAAGGGGCAGACTTTGTGCAAACTTTGTGAAGCAGGCGAATATCAAAGCCATTCCGGACAAACCACCTGTCTGTCCTGCTCCGCTGGACAATACCAAGACCACGATGGTCAGACATTGTGCAAACTTTGCCCTGCAGGCCAGTACCAGGGTTCTACCAGCCGGACATCGTGCAGACAATGTCCTGCGGGACAGTTCCAGAGTTCTGCCGGCCAGGCATCATGCAGACACTGTCCTGCCGGACTGTACCAAGATTCAACCGGCCAGACGTCGTGCAGACATTGTCCTGCCGGACAGTACCAGAATTCTAGCGGTCAGGCGACCTGTATGACGTGTCCTCCAGGACAATACCAGCAGGAGACTGGTAAGGTGATGTGTTTAGATTGTCCTGTAGGCCACTATCAGGACAAATCAGGACGGACCTCGTGTGTGCACTGCCCACCAGGACACTACCAAGATCAGACGGGTCAAGCTAATTGCATAATGTGTGCGAGTGGAAACTTCAGCAGGTAGGCTATAGCATAGAACACTGAGTAGAGTTTGGCCAATGTCCTATTTACGTTATGAGGAAAATATGTACGTTATGTGGGTGATGGTCTTATACTCGTATGTACATTTTGAGGGCAATAGTCGTAATTTCCTTCTAATGGTCCGCTCGTATGTACGTTCCGAGTGTAAAAGGCGCATGTACTTCCTCAGGGAAATGCTCGAATGTACTTTCTTTGAATAATGTAGGTTCCGAGGTTATGTTCGTATGTTGGTTCAACCGGCATCTTATATGGACTTTGCATTGTTGATCAGGTCGAGTGGTTCTGCCCAGTGTATGATGTGTCCTGCCGGGTCGTACAGTAACGCAGGCAGCCACATATGTACGCCTTGTCCAATCGGTAAAATCATCCTGATTCTTACACGTATTGTTGCCCAATCAGTTTTAAGGAGAGAGCGGCATGTCACAGATACATCACTATGGTGTTCAAATCATACATCACAACGGGTGTTCTACTCACAGATTAGTATATTACAACACGATGTTTTTTTTATGCAGGAACAGTCAGCTCAGAGCCAGGCTCAGTACAATGTACAGATTGTCCGGTAGGACAATACCAAAGTACTTCTGGACAATCCACTTGCCAACTCTGTTCTGCGGGGCAATACCAAAGTACTGCAGGACAATCCACGTGCCAGCATTGTCCAGTAGGACAATATCAGAATTCTCAAGGACGGCCTGTCTGTCAACAATGTCCTGCAGGTAAACACCAAAGTACTCGAGGACAGTCTACCTGTGATCTCTGTGGAGCGGGATCCTACTCAAGGTAACATACGCTCTTCAGTAAGTCTTGTTATCATCATCTGTATTGTGTAGATGAGCTAACGTCATTAACGAGCTCTTCTGTTTACAGTGTTAGTGGCTCGACGCGATGTATCAGGTGCAATATGGGATCCTTCCAGGACTCGTCAGGCATGACGTCATGTCGTCAATGTCCAGCAGGTGATTCCTTCTGTTACTGTCAGAGTCTATTCTATTTCAGATAATGATGATGGTTATTGTAAAGGTTGGTCGTGGTTAAACTGGTTTCTTAACCGGTAAAATTCGACCAGGTATCATTTCGTGTTTTATCTTACAACAAGCGTTGATCAACATCACACTGTTGATTCGTTTTACATGATGTTGAAGCCCCGGACAAATATGACCACTTCGTTCCCATGGATGTAAGGTTTGCTGTTCTCTGTTATACAGGTTCCTACTCCAATTCACCCGGATCAGCCAGCTGCGTAGAATGCCCAGCTGGTCATTTCCAACCAGCGGGTGGCAGTACCGCGTGCAGTCAGTGTCCAACAGGTCATTATCAGAACCGCGAAGGACAGTAAATATATAATATATTATATATATATATTATATATATATATTTATATTATTATTTCATTTAACCATTTAGCTTAGGGTTTCAGGGTTTTAAAGCATGATACTTCCAATCTCTGATTTTCCCAATAAACTTCAAAAATTCGAAATTGTATCGTTTCGTGAAAAACATTTTAGTTTTATTCACATAGTTTTCCCGAATCCTTTGAGCTTTCCCCCCCAATTGATCCCATGAAAAGTTTTGGTTTTTACAAACACTAATTATTACGAAATGACGTATTTGGTTATCTAACGGAAACATAATTGATTGGTAGTTAACCGATCTGCCCATTTCTATCTTGTTACAAATGCCTGAGGAAAATAGCACTCCCGCAACAGCTTTTTATTTTGAAAAAAAGCTGAGCGAACAGCCCTTTTTTGCGAGATTAGTTAGTGACCAATGCCGCGCAATTGCTGATTCTCAGATTAAAAATTTAAAACATCCCATTCAGATGACCTCAAGAAGTGTGGTACTAAACTTATCCACTTTTAACCATCCCCCGGGCTTTTTTCCCGGTAGTAAATTTTCCCTTTTTTGAACACAGGGCTTCTATTTAAGGTTTGGGATGGCACATTCTAAAAAACCAGGGGAACCTTTGAAATCCCATTTGAGAAAAAAAATTTTTAAATTACCTGTTTTCCAATTAAATATTTTTACATTACTTCTTCCAGAAAAATTTACTTAATAAATAATTTCAAAGTATTTCATTGATGTAATTGTAATTTTCCTAAAATTTTTAATGGTTTTTTTTAAATGTTTCCCCTTTTATAAATTCCCTAAGATTTCTCTAAAAAAAATTATAGATATCAGTTGTGTGCTCACACATTTCGGCGAGCCCAAGTGATCCCAGATTGGCTCTGCATTAGACTGTCAGGCTTCTTTGTTGTTTACACCTGACAAGCCAGATACATTTTATAGACTCCTTGGCGGTTTTAAATCTCGGCGATTCCCCTAGCTTTTAGTGTCAACAAATTTCACCATTTCCGTTCCAGAGTAGGTCATCATTTCAATTTTGAGATGTTTCATTTACAGAAAATTCCTGTTAACCTTAAATGTAACATCAAATGTTGGATTGTGCAAGACATATTTTTTTTGTTAATAACAGAAATCATTCATTTTTCTCACATTGAGAAAACCTGCGAAACGCCAATTTATATATAATATCTATATATAATATATATATATATATATCTATATACCTTTTTTTTTTTTATGTTTTTTTTTTTTCCCTTTTTTAATATTATTTTTTAAAGGGAAGTGTTTGTCAGTTTTCATTGGGGGCCGTGGCAGGCAAAAAGAAAGCTCCGTCCTGATTGGCCCAATGTTCACCTGCACTATAAGGAATTGATACCAATAGTAATGGAAAGTCCCCACAGCCCAGTTTATTGTATTGGTATTCTGTTTTTGCACGCGGGGATGTGTACTGGTGAGGTATGTTTATCGTCAATTGTGACCAGTGAAAGGGGCGGACAAAATTTGGGTGGCGACATTTGTTCCAAATCCATTTTAATGCACATGACAAGGGAAACCGGCACTAAGGCGTAGCTTGAAGACAAAAAGTAATCAAGGAGTTTGTCTCGTCGGCACAGCAATAGATTCTCTCAATCGCTCCCGCCCACCCAACAGATTTTGAGAGCACCTAGATTTTTGTTTTGGTTTTTGGCTCAGCTAAATGGCAAGGTTTCCTATCAGCAAATCCATCTTTGATGAGACGTTTGAGTGACAGGGCCAGTAATGTTCATTTGAAATTTTCACAGATTTAAATACCTAAAAGCCCCCTAGACGATGAATGCTGGCCAACACCCTATAGATGGCTCTGCCCTTTGAATGAAGAAGGCTTTTGCGGGAAAACCCCCCGAACCCCCGACCTGAAAAAACCTGGGGAATCCCCAAAATTTTTCGGTTGAGGCGCTTACACACCATTTCCTCTGTGTTTGTCCTTTTTTCAACACACAGTGCACTATTCATTGAACGCGATATCTTTGGGCAGCACAAAAAAAGGGAAAACAGTAAGTACAGTTTAAACCCCGGAGAAGTGATCGGTGAGAAATGAGCAGTGTTTCATAGCAGGTCATCCTTCTTTGGTTTCAATACAACCCGTTTTCCAAATCGGATCAGCCGTCGCAATTGCTGCATCAAACACCTATGTCTTGTATATTTTTCCAAGTCTGGTAATGTTTTTTTCAATTCGTTTGGGTTTGTGCGGGGATTTAATTTTGCATGTCCATTATCCGCCTCCGATCTCACCCCAACACCCCGTCGCAACCCTAACACCAAAATAACTCCACACCACCTCACTCCATACCCCGGTTTCACCCCATACCGCGACCCCAAACCCCAAATATCCCCCATTAAACTCATCCCCGATCACAACCCATACCCCATTTTCGCCTCACCCATACCCCATCTCACCCCATACCCCTATGGGCAACCCCACCCCCGATCGCAACCAACAACACACACCC
>CM067343.1:73352235-73360321 GCA_034190875.2 Urechis unicinctus | reverse complement strand
TATTGGTATGATTGTTGATTCACTCACACATTTAATATTTTTCATAGATTTGACTAGAGCGTTTTCTTAAAGAGCCCCTTACATGCAAAATTCAAATTGTGTTGTCATCTAATTATGATGAAGATTTTGTGATTTTTGTGACATTTGTGACAAACAGTATGACTGAGAATGTTATAACTGGTTGCCGAGATATTACCGATCAAACTCGCAGACTTTCCTGTATGAAGTCCATCAAACTCATTTCACTCACTTTCGTGTAGTGTTGTTTACTGATGAAAGCCATTTACCCAGACGAATTTGACTGCTTTGTGTCAATTAGGTGACGTCACCAGAAAGTCAGTCACTTAAAAATTATCATCAAAATGCATTTCCGTGGCCTTTTAAGTACATTTTATAATTTTCTATTTATTAGGGTGAAAATAAATCATGTTATATCTGTGTATATTCATGATGCTCATGCATGTAGTGACAGGTTTAATGTGTTTCATGAACAAACCTGCCTTTTTTCCACTTATTTGTTGCCTTTGTATGTTGCCATTTGCTCGTAATGTCTAAAACATGTTTAATATTTTTATTTGTAATCATGTAGCACTTATAGATGGATATTTCTTAGAAATAAATGTACTTGGTTCAATGATCTTGTGAAATATATTAAAAAACAAAATTGACTAAAGAGGAAATAAAAACCACCTGAATACAGAAATTTTGTATCGTTGAATTTAGGTGGAAGGGCACACGTCTTTTCCACGTGTCCATATCGACGTGATTTCAACTTGCCTTTTACGCGTACTATCTACGTGAATTACACCAGTTTCTCCACGTATTTTCCACGTGGATTCCACGTGTTGTGCCCATTGGGTTACTGAATGACTTGACCCCTTATCAGTCTAAAGATATCTTTGTCGAACTGCAAAGAATGTTTTGCACTCTATTGTTCCATGTTTGCTTATAACGGCGTCTAGGATGCATGATTAAGCTCGTCCCTTTTAATGGATGGTTTCTGGGGTCAGTTTATGTAAATGAGGCGCTTGCATTATATATGCATTAAGCAGTGATGGTTTGATCTATTCAGTCCCTCTGTGCCTATTATATGACCTGATTAGGGCAATTATTGAGGCAATAAACTGACCGCTCTTTCTGTTAATTGTGTCCCTCATTCATGTAGCTTGCGGTTTTTGCAGCAGTACACAGATGCTTGGGGCTTTGTACTGGCAAATTTGAGAAATGATAAGCAATATGATATCTTTCAGCTAGATGCAGAAAGATGCATGATCCTTCCGTGTAGAATTTTAAATGTTAGTTGCAGAAAAAACACAATATTTCAAACGATAGGAAAGCCATCTCCTTTGCACGAAAATCATATGTTGCATAACAATTAACAGAATAATGTTACCGCATGTTTAATATATACCATAGCGGTGTGACTGCACGAGTTTGATATAGATTTCTTTAGTTCACATGTGGCGCGGAGAGAGCGCTGTGATATACTTAAAGTAGGTCAAAAGAAAACAGCTGCCTCGCGCATTAACGTTATTATTTAGTAGGCGATGAAATGACAAATATCGAACGGATTTGACCTTAGGCGATGTTCTATTCCCAACTATCCCTGATAACTCAATACTGCGAAAGCTTATTTGCAGTAATATATTGACAAACCCTGAAGGACATGAATGAGATAACTGATATGCATGCTTTAAATACATAGATTAAGGAACAAGGGTGCCTCTAGTTCTTTGTAAGCAGTTGACTGGACTTTTCACCGTAGACACAACGCTTCAATTAGCTGAAAGTTGCCATCCGCCAGTTAAGTGTTAATTCAATCAGGGATTTCTCTATTAGGCGAGCACCAGGTTTTCACTGTGGGCCATTTTGTTAAAACCAGATGATCAACTGCCAGTGGTTTATAAATAACTTTATTTAATTCTATACACACTGAAACACTAGAGGCTTGTGAGCTCACCCAAGTTTACGCCTACAGTGTGGCGAGGGTTCGCACTCTTTGGTCATGCATTACTTATTCGGTCGATAAAGGGGGCGAAGGATGGGGAGTAAGATATATTCTACACAAAAATATTGATATGGTAAATGCAATTGATTTGTGACTATGGATTTTGGATCCTGTCAGCAAAGCTAACCTAGATCAATTAAATTCATGCTACCAAATTATTTAGGGTGTGCAAAAATGGGACTTGGCCTACATCTTTGACGAGTAAAGTTATTTTTGCATTTCACTCACGCAGAGATCATAGTACAAAACATATTTAACATCGGTTTGGTTATTACTTTTGAGTTGATGCTGCAATGTAAAAAAGTATATACATATATATATGCATATATACAAATATACGCATATATATATTTATATCAGCTTCTCAAAGTTTTTTCTCTCCGAAGTTCCTACTTAAGTTCTTACTTTAGTATTCAAGAATTTAATTCCTCGCTCTTGAATATTGGCAGCTAGTTGTTGTTCACTCAACATACTATCGGTTTCCTTGACGCTCGATCAGAAGAAGATCTCATCCGATACAAGGTATTTAACTTTGTTTTTTCTTATCAATTGTTGTGCTTTCGCGTAGCTCCCGATTGAACGACAATATGAATATATACCCAGACGTCATGTAGGGCTACCTTTTAAGATGTCGGATCACACTTCGGCACTTGCATTAAATGAAAAAAGTCGATAGTGTCCCATCTTTATCAATGGTTGCGGCCAGGGCCGTTAAAAGTTGTTGTTCTCCAAATCGGAAGCAACGACCTTTGCTCGGCCAATAATGCTCCACAGGTTCTAGCCCAAGACATTATGGCAATAGCAAAGTACATTAAGGTTACTCTGTCTCAAAGTGGTGATTGGTCTCATCAAGTTTTGGAGACCAGCAAGCATATTCGTCTCTTTGTTGCCGACCACTCTGGAAGCTCTATCGAATTTGCCTCCATTAGGGGCATGGCTCATACTGACTCTAGTCACTTATCTAAAGATGGAGTGCATGTTAACACTTTCGGCAACAAAAAATGTTTCAATGGCGTTCGGGATGCCATACTTAGAGCACCATGCTAAGCAGCCGATTTATAAGCGATACCGCCTAATTTTCTGCAGGGGTAAAGATTTAGTCTGATGGCTACTTGTCATATCGGTTACAAGCTGATGTGCTCGCACAATTTGGTTTTTTGGATTGCTTACATTGGTTTGTCCCCTTAGGCCCAATTTTCTTTCATTAGTTGTCAAAATAGTGTGTTACACTTATCCAGTTGTGAGTAATAGCTCAGTTAAAGGGTTACTCGTCAGCTTATTCTCTATTACACTCATTCGTTTGGAGTGAGAATGCCTTGCACTTATGGATACCTCGGTACTCTGCATTACACTGGTGGCAGTGAGAATGCACACAAAATTATTTTAGGGCGAGAATGCTCTGCATCACACTTCCGTTGGAGTAAAGATGCTTAACACTTGTCGGTACCTCGGTACTCTGCATTACACTGGCATCAGTGAGAATGCACAAATTATTATAAGGTCTCTTATGGGTACCTCAGTACTCTGCATTACACTGATGGCAGTGAGAATGCACACAAATTATTAAAAGGTCACTTATGGGTACCTCCCTGGTACTCAGCATTACACTGGTCGCAGTGAGAATGCACAAATTATTATAAGGTCTCTTATGGTACCTCGGTACTCTGCATTACACTGATGGCAGTGAGAATGCACACAAATTATTATAAGGTCACTTATGGGTACCTCGGTACTCTGCATTACACTGGTGGCAGTGAGAATGCACAAATTATTATAAGGTCACTTATGGGTACCTCGGTACTCTGCATTACACTGATGGCAGTGAGAATGCACACAAATTATTATAAGGTCACTTATGGGTACCTCAGTACTCTGCATTACACTGGTGGCAGTGAGAATGCACAAATTATTATAAGGTCACTTATGGGTATCTCGGTACTCTGCATTACACTGATGGCAGCGAGAATGCACGCATATATTTAATACGGTAACTGGCAAGCATGCTCTGCATTATTTCTCCGTTACAGGGACTAAGCTTCACACTTATGGGTAACCAGGTACTCGCAGTAAAAATGCTCATTATTTTACCAGCTGTTGCATATGCACTTTCTTTTTATAGTTGTAACGTATGTTCAGAGGAATAAGACTTTACTTATGTCAACAACCAATTTAGTGGATATATCTGTAATGAAGCATTATCCATTGCAATCTGGGATGATTTATTGCAATTAATTACCACAATGTTGCCGCTTTGGTTCATTTTGTCTCCAGCATGCCACCTGTTAGACGTTCCAAAAGAGGCCGTGCTGCTGCTGAACCCCAAACTCAACCTACCACAGATAGTACCCCAGCTGCCTTCTCTTTTCCACCTTTCCCAGCTGTACCAGCCAATTCGCCAAAACCCTTTTAGCTGGATACAAAGACAATTATAGATGGCCTTTATGATCGAATGAAGCAAGATGGTCTCTTGCCTGTTGTTCATTAAGTGGCCTCTCTACAGCCCAACATCACCAACACTGTAACTTAAACAGCCGTTCCGGCTTTGTCAACAGTTATGCAGCCTACCCCGGAACTTCCCAGGAACTGTAACCAAGTGAAGCCCAGCTGCACTTGGTCAACCAATCGTTGGCTAATATGGTCAATCCAGGTGAGTCACCGGTGACTGAGCACCCACCACTCTCTAATTGTTCAAGATTATCAGCCACTTTGGGTGCACATGTCCCACTCAAAACAAAAACTATAATTTGGCAAGACAAATATGTCAACCTATGGAACCTGTTGAATCCCAATAACAAAATCCGGGACCCGTCCCTAAACAATAAATCGGCACCAAATCCCATGTCCATCAATGATTGGACAACGAGTTTCCAAATTCTAGCAGCCATTGCTTGTGAGCAACGGCCGGATGTAGCTCCCGGGATGCTCAAACACATGGCTACGGTGCAGAATATTGCTCAGATATTTGGTCAGCAAGCTTGGCGTAGCTGAGATGATAATTTTCGATGGGCTTTGCAATTCGACCCGTATGCAACGGGGCCAGGTCGACCTTGAGTTGTACGAAGATGCTACACACCTAGCCCTACAAGCACCTCCAGTTCAAAACACCACAAACTATCGTCCACATAGGTCAAATAATCAGCCCTTTCGGTCGAACACAGCGCTATGGCAAATCCTAATAGGGCCAAGTAAGTTTAATAAATTCAAAACTGAAATTGTACATTCTGACAAAACGTAGTTGTAGCCTGGTGGCTAGCTATGTGATACAATCTAACTAAACGTAGTTGTAGCCTGGTGGCTCGCTATGTGATACAATCTAACTAAACATAGTTGTAGCCTGGTGGCTACCTATGTGATACAATCTAACTAAGCGTATTTGTAGCCTGGTGGCTAGCTATGTGATACTATCGAACTAAACGTAGCTGTAGCCTGGTGGCTAGCTATGGTTAGTGTCTACCTTTATCAGTCAAATTCGCTAGTTTCAGCCATGTTATTCCCACACCAAGTTGGGGCCTGGTGGCTAGCTTGGCTGTGTGTCTCCATATCAAAATCTTACTATCGCAAATCGTTGTAGCCTGGTGGCTAACGATGTCCAAAAAACTGTGGTTGTAGCTTGGTGGCTAACCACGGTGGAGTCATATTACATTGAAACACCCTCATTTTTTTCTGTAACCTGGCGGCTAACTGCTTTATACATAGGCTAGCTACATATTGTCTTTAATAAGCTTAAGGTGCTCAGTTTCCGAGTGTCTCACTTGCGTCCGTATTCATTCTATCATCTACGAAGGAGGTTCATTTGGGTGGGGGTCGGCTACCAATTGTATAGTAGTCTTGTTAGCCTTTCTGGCAGGTTATGGCCCCCACCTTACTGCCAACCGTATTCAGCATTAGGTATTTGGATATGTTTTTATGTACATAATTGTATGTTTTCATATTGAGTTTCCATGTTATAAACAAATTGTTAATTAAATAGCCATCCCTTGCCTTACAAGGGAATGACCATATATGGCAATATATAATGTGCGTACTTGTCATTTCCTGTTCAATTTACATGGGATAAATCTATGCATGTTTGTATATTTACTTAGTATGTTGTTTAATGTGGCAACTCAATAAAACGTCATTCCCTGGATGGACTAGGGAATGACCATATATGGCAGCATATATATATATATATATATATATATATATATATATATATATATATGATATATATGTATATATATTACATTCATGTTTATGCGCATGAATTTGTGAGCTTGCGTTTGTGTGCATACGTGTGTTAAGCATTATTCTGGTATGTAACAAATATCCAAAGCACTAGAAGTCAGCTACAGATAGGACTTGTTTCAAAGTCAATCTATTTCTGTCAAGTATGTGTGTCGTGGCCAGCGTCATTGCATCCTCGGCAGTGATCATGAGTTACGGTTTGCCACGAAGGCCTCTATTATCAGAGTAAGTCCAGCGTGGTTGCTTGGCTTACCACTGTAATGAGAGGCTTTGCTGGAAGGTTATTTTTCCCTCGGGGGGTATGGATAATTATATCGATTGATTTGTGTGTAATATTAGCTCCTAGTGTATTAAGTATCTCTCGTTGCAATAATGACCAATGGGTACAAATCAAACGTAGAAGGGTCGAGATGTTGTATAACCGATTGACTCCACGGTGTCGCAACATCAATTTGTTGTAAGATGAAAGCGAGACTGATCTCGTTCTCTTTTGCGGACTATTATAGAGTAGCATGTCCGTTAGTTCACCATTGAAAGCTTTGTCTAGTAGATGATTCACCTCTATTGTCTAACATTGGATAAATCTGAAGTTGGCTGTAAATCTTTCCGAGTGACACATGGTTGCTCAATGACCCATAAAACGTATTTACACTCTGTGTATTGACTTACACAGGCTTGATGTTGGATATGACGCATAAATACATTCATATATATAGATGACAATAATGATATAAATTCTCTACAATGACATTAATGAGCTTACATGTTACAACGTCTGTTTCACAAAGACGGATCACGCATTAATGCTTATAGTGAGTGTTTGCTGCAGGCTGATGACTTTAACCGATCACTCGGATAAAGGCCTCACTTAAAAGTCATAAGCTGCAGGTTTTGATCATTCAAAACTTTGCTACCATATTGACAATACACGGAGCAAGTTACGCACTTGGTATTAAAATGATATCCAATTTACTTTTGCGGAATTGTTGGCTGATGTAACAACATAGCAACTAATGGGTTTCTGATGCCATCACAAAACCTATATCATTCACGTGTTTTGGTGGCTGCTTTGCTGTAGAAATGAGAAAATGGTATCTGTTTGTCTTCGTAATACCGCTGATTCTTGAAAGATGTCTCATTTTAAGCATTCACAGTCTGATCGATTCATAGTTATCAATTTGTACAAATAATTCCATATTCAAATTCATGCCACCATTTTGACGTGTTTATAGCCGGGTTGTCGTTGGCTCGCAAATATACAGTTATCAACACACTAAGTGTTGTTTGATCGAGCAATATTTGAAATGCATCGGTATTTCATCTTTGATAAAACAATTTCCAGTATAATTAATCCGTATGTTAGGCCTGCTGACAGGCGACATGGTATCTCTAAGGGACCTTGGTGATAAATGATGGATTATGAATGCATATCCAGAATGGTTCGCCGAATTTAATCATTAGAACTGTGGTGATGACGAAGGCTACTACCAAATAGTGATTCCTCTCTTACGGAGTTTCCGCATGGAACTGTGCATCGGTTTTGTCTAGTCAACGTATTATTCACAGGAGACCCAAACTACAGCTGTTTTAGTCGACTATCCTATACAGCATCCAGACATTCAAATGCGTTATATGTCAGACGGGCATACTCCGCATACAGCCAAGCGATGTTATGGCGCGTGCATGGTGTCATATTTGTTGACGGAAACCAGAGCACCTCAGCAAATGTCCGAATTCCATGCATCCATCGATATAATCTAACTTTAGTAATCTTGGAGCTATGAATCAGCTGGTAAGCATTATAAATTTCAAGGGCAAACAAACATTGGCGACAGCAGAACGGCGAACCGT
>CM067343.1:73332235-73349735 GCA_034190875.2 Urechis unicinctus | reverse complement strand
CTTGCTTTGAACACAGGCGTCATTTGCTTAACGTAGGTTCTGTGCAGCAAAGGGTAGGCTGTCAAAGTCAGACGCCCCTGGAAAATCATAGCCCTAATAATATTGTAGTAAGTCAGTTTAGTCCAGCTGGTGCTAACATATATTCAAATCATGTCATAATTGGGTTGGGTTTTTGATCTGTTAACTCTTCTTTGTGTTGTCGAGCGGTTTTCAGAACAGCGACGTATTAGTAATTGCCTTTAAATCATACTTTTACCCAAATTTAACGAGCCGTTTCAATCAAGCAATGTCTAATCAGTAACCCCCGGTTTAAATCAGCATCAGATTCAATAATGCTGGGTGTTGATACGCTTCGTTATCGACATTTGTAGTACATGATCCATCATTCACATTTGGATGCTTTAAAAATATGTATTAGCTACTGTTAACTGCTCCCTTCAATGTCATGGCAATGCCCTTGGGACTCATGAACTTCATTTATCAATGCTTTTATGATTTTACTGATGATTAAATAGGTCTATTAGTCTATGCTAAAGCACTAAGAACACTCTAACGGCGTATTTGACATCTGGTGGATACACCGATATTTGGTTGGCGTACAATAACAATGATATAGGGCATGACAAAGCTCATCTTTAGATCAATTAAGTTCACCAATGAACATAATCGCCCATCTGGAGCATCACATAAGCAATTCAAACTGCACATAGACCTACAATCTGCCTTAGTGGTTCTGATTGCATTGTACGTCCTGCCGGGCGAATAAAGACTGAGAGAAATATCGAAGCATATGATCACAGATTTCATGTTTAAGGCACAACACCTATTCGGTGGGTATATTTCACATGCGTGAATGCGTACGTTGCTATGCAATATGTTTCATTTATCGATGGTTTGATTGTAACTCTATGTTTAGGCTGACAAACAACATTAACGGACCAAACTGGACGGATTAACCCTCCCCCATGCAAAAATATTGATCGCATGCGCAAGTGAACCACATGGTGCCTCGTCAAATTCCCTTTAAAGCTTTATGAAGAAGCACCTCTAGGTACCGAGCTTACTGAATGAACTGTTTCTTCTTTTCTGCACGTTTGAAGTCAAAACAAAAGAACATGAACATATAATCCAAGATATCAGTATATAGCAATGTCGAGCTGTTGGCAGTTGAATAAGCACATCCTCGATATATGGGGACTGTTATTGGTATCCTGAACACCAAATATGAACCTAATGTTTGCAAATAGTGGCAAGTCGAGTGTGGATTGGAACGATAGCGGCGCAGTGAAATTTGTATATGTTAGAGGATACATGCTAATCAGACAATTGTTGACACTGTAGGTACTCCCAGGTCAAACTATATATTTATTACGTACTAGGCAATTAAGATAAGCTGTTCACAACGAGGGTTTTGGAGGCTTTGTCGACTAATTATTTGGCTTGGTTATCTAGCACAAGACGCAAAGTGCCTTATTACCTGGGTTGCTTTTTATCATCAACCAACGTTGTAAACAAGGAAGGAACCAAACTTATTCCACACTTGTATACACTGCTAATGAATCTATCAGCACTGCCACGGAACTCCGTTTACGGTGCATATTTGTGAATTCTTGCATGCAATCTGCGTGAAACTCATATAGGAAACATTGTTCATTTCTATCAAAGGTTTGTACTTCAAGTCATCGTTGATCTTGTTTTCATGTGGTATGCAGGGTCAACCCGTCAAATGTAATAAAGCAGATGAGATAAGAAATTACAATAAGTATAATAAATATTGCAGTAGTAACGTATCGGTTAGATTGGCTTTTTGTACCAAATATGCCGATGCTGCTCACCTGAGTTAGGCTACGCGCGTTGGCTGCCATTAAGGTTTTTATGAGTATCCAATTATCATATACATATCCTTTTGCTTTCCATCAGCTTATTTCTGCTCTGTCCCCTCAATATTTGTTATCAAAGGGTACTAGAATTTAAACATGGAATCGAAAGTATATTATTAGTCAGAATTGACTTAGCTGTCAATCCCCATGGTGAGATATCTCTGGGTGTTAATTTATGGAATAAGGCGACCGGGCATGCGGTATTTCAAGAGGGTCTAACAGAGCAAGTCATTAGAGAGGATCAAAAACATATGCTATGTTGTTACATCACGCAATAATGTACCTAGAACCTAATCCGTTTCAAATGCTTCCGTTACTTCGTCCGATTGCATTATGAAAACAGTTTGTTGCTAGATTAAATTATATAGCGTAGGACTTATTGCACGAAGGTTGTCGAATCGGCTTATGTGAACAGCCTCTGAGGCAGACTCACTTAAACATTTATATGAAGTCGGTCCACGCAAAAAGCCGACGATTGCAGTCGAGCCCCTCGTGTACTTGAGGATACTGTCTATATATCAGCAAACCGTGAGTTATATTTCTGAATATACGAATATGCAATACCGTCGATTGACCAAAAGTCAAACGAAAATCAATCTTTGTGTAATTGTATGCCTTGTGGTAAGAATTAGCAGCGAGTTCTACTTCTTCAAACTGAGCGTTTCCATGTCATGAAAACTTGTGCTCTCTAGGTTGATCTTAGACAGATCCAATAAACTTTACTCCAATAAACTGCATGCGCGATACTTGTTTATCTAATCGCCTCTACGTAACCGATAGAGATCACGGTATAAGTTGAACGAGAAAAGCCTATTGACATAACATCTAAATCATGTTTCAGACCAACTATCATCGTTATGTTGCGACACCGTCAAATCAGTCGAAAAGAATGCATCGACCTGACTAAGTATTACTATAACCCTTTACTATCGTTTTGGTTTTATTAACTAAGGGCGAATCGTTAGAAATGAGCTAGTGTCCTCTTTAATATTGTATCAAGCAAATTATCTCTTAAAAGTTCCTCGAAATATGCTCAAAAGTAATGCTGACATGACTTGAGCTTTTGTAAATTGTCTTCGCAATTACTCATCCCCGCGCACATAACTAGATTCGTACCATCAGTCTAGCTGAAGCACAAAGTCGACTACTGT
The DNA here is from genome assembly GCA_034190875.2 of Urechis unicinctus. Lineage (NCBI taxonomy): Eukaryota > Metazoa > Annelida > Polychaeta > Xenopneusta > Urechidae > Urechis > Urechis unicinctus. Next base: position 73,346,704 of record CM067343.1, on the reverse strand, counting down.
TGAATTCTGATAAGAAAGTCAATAATTATCAGCAATGCCATTATTTGTCAGACGTTATAGCATACACCTTCATTGCGTGTAAAAATAGAAAATACACCGTGAATGTTCATCGATGACTAGAATAACATCTTAACCGCTCACAAGAACTACTGGTACGATGACTGTCTATCATCATTGAAATGTACCACGGAAATATGTTTAAACATAGCAATCACAAGCTTTGTTTGGCGGTTTACACTCGCCCTTGTTACTTTTACTCACAGCTCAGTGAATAACTTCTTACACACGAGAACAATGTCACTACGCGTTTGCAACATGGAGTTTCATTTAATCAACAGAATAACTTGACAGGCTAGGTAAGGGACTGTATCAGTGTCTCTCGGTTGTCTTAAAAGAGCAACTTCACCCTTAATTCGATACTGAATCCAATATATTGGTTACTGGTAAGACATTTTATGAATGAGAAGACTGAGGCAGCCATTTATATTTTTAAGCATTGTATTTTTTACTACTTCATATAATAAGGTGATACAGTACTGGCCAGATGTAATTTTGTATAATTCGGATAACAAAATGTATATCTAAGAATTTATCAATAGCTTCGTACAATAGAGTGTCATAATGTAAGATTACCTATAATTGCTATTCCTTTTATGAGCGACTCGCTGCTGCAACAGCTTCAGGCGATCTATGCACAAGATGTTTGGCTCCATTGACCATGTATGACGTGCCAGAATGGTTGACAGGATCTATCATGGCTTGGCGCATCAAATTTTTGTTCAACTTGGCAAATTATTAAGCAAGAACTGGCGATTAGTTGTAAGGTTAACCACTAACCAAGTTACATCCGGATCCATACAGGAATCAGACCGCCACTTACAAGCACATAAAAACAAATTGGGATTAACAGATATTTAAGCTTAATACAAGGGAAGACATCTTGATGACCAACAAAGTAAATCTATACCACATATGCCTCAAGGTACCCTTTATATTGGATATGCTAAACTATTGACGTTCGGAGATTTGTAGAGGCGCCCTGTTCTTTCGCAGTAAGTATCAACAGGGCACGTACCTTAACATAACAATAACCCATAAGGCATATGTGCATCCAATTATCCGGATGCTGCGTTTGATAATCGTCTAATTGGACTCGCGGGAGTTGCATGCTGGGCTAGTCGAAACCTCTCGACTTATCAAAACCGATGAAAGAAATGCAATACTTTTTCACATAACGCCGATGACATGACGATCATAACATTGGAACGTATCAGCTCGACAAAACGCCGACAAACTCTTGCAATGTTTTCATTGTGCAGTTGCAAATGTCATCCAATGTCTGACCGTATTGTTGATAATACATATATATATATATATATATATATATATATATATATATATATATATATATATATATATGTATATATATATATATAGAGATATATAGATATATATATATAGATATATATATATATATATATATATAGATCTATATATATATATATATATATATATATATATATATATATATATATATATATATATATATATATATAAACTGGACCTGTTAAAGTTTCTTTATATGGTGAAGCGGATTTTGAAAGAGCCCCAATGATGAATAAACACCAGGACTATAGACATTTCTACAGATAGAGAACATTATCTACGTCATCGCAATCATAAAATGCCCGATCAGATACTCAGAAAATAACGCAGTATCAGTTTCTGTATGTCCGATTGGGCATTGATTGGGTAAATGATTGAGTGATTTTGTATGCGATCCATCATTCACATTCGGATGATTGTAAGATATGTTTAAGGGACTAACAACTGTTTTCTTCCCTGTCAAGGTAATGCACATGGGAAAATAAAATAAATGGAAATCCAACGCACGAATCCATCACTCTTGGATTTAATTGGTCAGTAAGCAGTAAAATTGTCATTCGCGCAATCATTTAAAACACGCAAAAGTCATTTTGTTTTCCGAAAACTTGGCTGCCTTTACTCCCTTACTTGTTCTGGTTACATACGTATCACCATAGAACATAGTCGTCTATCTGGAACAATGCCTTAAGAAGACCTAAAATCAGCCTCAGTGGTTGCATTAGACATTCTGATAGGCTGATTATGTCCGAGGGTACTAGCGATACCAATGATCAGAGATTATATTCAACGCATTGGATGGATAAACTTAACATCTATAAATTCATACGTCCCAATGCTATGTGATTAGTTTTTGACACCTTAATGATAACTTTATATATGAGCAAATAAATTCCTTTAGTTTATGCAATTCTAGGTACTGATCAAACAGAATCAGCTATGAGTGTGTCTGAAAAGGTCAAATGCCACAACATGTGATGCCCAAACGAATGTCGCGATACTTTGAGCCCGCATGAATAACTCGTAATTGGTACTAAATTTAATTTTTTTTGTGTGTGTGTTCATTACTTATTAGGTCAATGGCGATGGGAATCAAAAACAAATTCAGTAGACGATGGGATTATAGATGTAAAACAACGTTAATAGACAGTGGCTTTGTAATAGAGTTGCGTGAATGCAGCGCAGTAGAGCCTAAATATATCCATAAATCCAATAGTTACAGCAAATAAAGAAAGGTGGCAAGAACACGAATTATTTTAATTGACGGCTACATGAAGAATCAACGTCCCCAATGATGTTTTTTTCCTCCAAATTCCACCATCTGTTCTCGTATTGGTGAAACTTGACGTGGTCACGTAGGTGATATGGCATACGTTACCCCATATCATGTGATTGGGTACGTCCCAGTAAATAGTTTGATGAATACTTCTTGTCAATCTGAAATTAGCCGTAATAAGTCATACTGCAAAAATCATAAATGCCTCCAAAAGTTCACAAACGACTTATTTGCGTCAGATTAATAGTAGAGATGGTCCTGAATATCCAGTTTTGTGATACATATGCATAAGATAAAGCTGCAACAACGATGTACTATTATTTGTAAAGACAATACAAGTAAGTCATTGATGTCAACTGAGTGACACTAACGGTAATTTTGTAAAAGATAATTGGCAAATGTCTACCAAGGTTGTCCCACCTACAAGCCAGCGGTACACCGTTTGTCTGATTATATTATATTGATCGAGGTATATGTGCAAAGTTCTCGTACGGCATAAAGGCCTTCGACATCACCTACATTTACGCAAGATTTTGCTTATGTATAAGTACATCAAATACCATTATGTGACTGCACCATTAAACGCATTACCCGAGTAAACTTTCTGCAGAACATAATTCTTGCATATACCATACTAAGAAAATATTTATTTAATACGAGGCAATTTAGGAAAGCCCTTTCACGAGGAGGGCTTTTGTAGCTTGGTCGACTAATTCTATGGCATGGTTATCTAGCCCTACACGCTAGGTGCGTCGTTACCTGTGTGGCTATGGGTTATCATAACTTTATCAACAAGCAAAGGCGTCGACGATGCACGAATGAGGTATTGCTTTATGACCAAAGCAACGGTTGGCGGTTACACCCTCTATTGATTATTTTGTGCAGCTTGGCAAGCGCCCTCAATATGTAGTTACTTCTTGCGTAATTGACGCCCATTTAGGAATACGCCAATAAAACTTCAATCTCAAGTAGATGCAAACTTATTCACAATGTAACCGAGTCACGTGGGCTGCCCTGAATAAGTGATAGGTGTGATGACACTTACGCATTGAAACATTGACACAACGCATTTAAAACAGGCACGTGAACGCATTGTTTGCGTGGCCTTAAATGAATGAACAAGATTGTGAGTGACGCATGTGACGCGGTATGCGAGAGTGCCTATGTTGCAAACAGAACTACTAAACATAGGAAGGATGAAATGATCGGCAACTTTGGAATCCGCTTCAACTTCATTATGTGATTTAGCTTACTCGGTGTACCTAGTCAACTACATTGTAGTTAATCCAATAAGACCTCTTGTAGGCTTAACGTAGCTTCCTACGATTTATAAAATGTTTTTCTCATAAACAAAATATTAATACTGCAATCGACAGGAATCAATCAATATTTAATACACTGGCCGTTTGGAGAGCGACTGTCAGTTCCAATGCGTATGTTTATCAACTAAAAAAAGTCTCGAGCTGGGAGATAGGCTGCACTCGTCGCTTAACTACTAATTTTCTAACGTAGATGTAATGGCAGTTCCTTCCCCGCAAATTCAATCTTCAGACAGTATATACCTTTCAGAACTATGCCAAATGTTATGACATCTTACAGCTTGTCGTACATTAAATAAGTCTCCAGGCGTTATGCAATTAGCACACAATTCAACTTCCCACTACTCCAACATATGACACACAGACTATGATTCTGCAACATATCAGATTATTTAATTCTTCCTCAACCAACAGCGAGTTGCTATATTACTCAATTGCCCGTTGATACTGAACAAAGTGATCCAATTACAATAAAATGTACAACAAAGTTATATTCACTTTTCACACTATGAACGTGTGAACATTTGTAGGGGCAGTAGGCCCCATGACAGCAAGTAACAATGCAATGACACTCGCAGCATACCCATGCTTGGTTTAGTATATAGAGAACCAACATCCGAGTATTCGATCGAACCTCTACCAGCAGAAGTACATTACAATGTCAATGAAGAACAAGTAAATACGCCATATATCGGTCTTTTGATATTCGGACAATTATAGTGTTTTGTTCACTGTAGATACATGTGCCGTAACAGTGCTACGTGAAATATAAAGAGCATCAATATGGTTTATTCTGCCTCCTAGCGTCTGGATACTATTCTCGTTCCCCTCAAAAGCGGTTCCTGTGGTCTTTCCTGAATAACATGTTTGGCTATAAGAAGCCTCTGGAAGTGCACAGTTCGAAACATTTGAAATTACGTCTTCGACAAATAGACAATCAGATATGAAACGGCCGTAGAAATGGTCCAAAGCAAAATATCATAACTTGAAACGACGACTGCATTAAATTTGATTGCAATTGACCAATCAACACCGACAGCCTTACAGAGCCATTAAACGATATGCCTCTGTTATATACTAGACGCATCCTTTCCAGAATCATCAAGCTGCCAAGCGAATAACTTGAAGTGAACAGCATTACATCAACTACCGACGCTGCTAGAAGACAAATGAAATTGCATCCATTTTTCCCGTTTATGTTGCAAGAAATTATAAACTAGATATTAGCCTACGTCACCACAATTGTCTTTATAATTAAATTCAACATGCCGTTCAGGATAATTAATTTAATATCCAACTTTAACTCCACACATCCATGATGCGCTGTGTCGCCTGTCAGCATCTCTTACTTAGTTGTGTTCGATGTGTCCTCTGAAAAAACGTACGCCGATGCTGCTCAACTGAGTTAGGCTTCGCGTGTTGGCTGCCAATAATGCTTATATAAGTTAACGATTATCGGTATACATACAGATCATTATGCTCTCAATGAGCTTGAGCGCGTATGCGTGTTGCACCCTCTCGTTATTATCAGGAATTAGAGTATATGTGGAATCCGGAGTACATTTGATTCCCAGGAATTGACTGAGCTGTCAATGTCTACGGTTAGAAATCTGCTGGTGTAAATTGGTGGCATTAGGGGACTTGGCAGACGGCATCACAAGAAAGTCTACCATAGAAAGTCATTTAAAAGGATCACAAACATGTGATGTTACAGCCCTCTTCAACGGCACAATAATGAACTCTGGAACCCGTTCCGAGTCAAATGCTTTAGTTACAAGCGAGATTGTTGTCGAAACAGTTTATTTGAAAACCTCTTACACAGACTCATCATACATACGATCATTGTGTACTCGGCCTTCATAAAAAGCCAACAGTAGCAGACATGCTCTCTCCTGTCGTTGTAGATAAATCGATATATTATCCAGACGAGAAATATATCACTGAATACAATGAAGCAATGCTGTATTCAATGGGTCGACATCAATACACAGAACTATGTGTATTTTTTATCTTAATGTTGTTTTAAGGTTCAGTATACTGGTCAAGAAATGGTCCATACCTGCCGCAAATGCACTAGATACGTAATCATGGCTTGTTGAAACGGAAATAAAATATACTGAGCATTCTTTTAATAGTCATCGGTTAAAACAGTTCACAATATTGTAAGCGTCGCCACATTCGCATGCTCAACAAGGCCTTGAGAAGCTCTATTTGTTGGATCTGTATATGGAAGGAGAGTTTGTTAGTTGGCGATTGTCATACCACACGCATGCAAATGTTGTTTCCCTAACATTAGCCTCTTTAAGCGATATGTCGTGGCAAAATATGCACCCTGATGGCATGCAGTACATTATATGAGTAGAAATGGCAACTCCAGGCATAAATGATCCACTCATTTAGTACACTGTCATCGCTGTTCTCTATAATCAAGACTTTTCCGCGCAACGCAAAGAGCTGAAGTGACGAATAGTTTTGTTTCGTTTATTTGCTTGTTTGAATACATAGAGTCATCGTTTTGTTTTCAAACATTATGAAGTGGAAAAGCATTGCCCAACAGTATTGATATATTACAGCATGACCAACTACCAGGCCAGGTGATGTAGAATTGCTTCTATGATTAAACAGTTTGTTCTGTGCTGAACATTGGTTGGCATAAGACGTCACCGTTTTGCAACATGAGCTATTGTGTATGCACCACCACACAAACATTCACGTACCATCGTCTTTAGTGGTTGAACAAATTCACTTGTAGACGCACAAATGGGACGAATAATTATGGGGATAAAACAGTATTCGGACGCTAGGTCGACAGTAGCTTTTATTCACATAGCGACGAGTCGGTTTTCCTGATTCAGACCATATAGTCGGTTTTTCTGATTCAGATCGTTGTTACAGTACAGGCTATACATGCAGCTGTTAGCTCTGCTATATAATATTATTTCTGGTTGGTGCATGTAAATCACATGTTATTAGCGTTGTGATGGTCCTATGCAACTTAATGCATCATACAATTGGCTCCAATGCAACGGTTTTTGCATTCTGCACTTTTTCCTCGAAACCGCCACTTTTATGTATTTTCTAATGGGTGTGAACATTACTATTTAAATAGCGTATTTTTAATGACATAACCAGGATTGTTCAAGGCAATACTAACATCCAGCAAAGCGCTGTGAACGAATCCGCTCGGGATGACATCTTCCTGCGCCGTTTACACCTCCTTCATCCACAACCGCCAAAATAACTAGGCAAACGATTGGGGCTTCTATGAGAAGCCTCTTTCCGGATGTGTAGATATATATTACTCGCACTATCAATACGTTGCAGGAAGCAGTTACAAAGATTTTTAGTCAATGGCTGTTATGGTTATGACGGCCTGACCAACGAGTTGTCAAGTTATTTGCAGAAATCTATACAGCTCGCATATTTTATAAATACCTGCGCAAGTGATGACCACACAGCTGTTATACTGAAACAAAGTTATTCACCAACATACGTCAGTATGTCTATATCGACTCCTTAGGTGCTGTTTGTGATCAATTAAGCTTCTTAGCTTTACGATGGCAGATTTTTATAGGCTGTATTTTAAGGAGGTATAGACATAACAACCAATCATAGCATCCATAATATTCTGATCTATATAGATACATCTGTACAAAGATACTGGTAGGTAAAAACATTCTGGCTACAAAATTAGGCATATAACGAATTCAGCTGAGAAAATTTCAAATAACAATTGTATTATACGCTTATCCTCTATCCAAGCGATATTTATCAAGTGAGCGGTGATTTAGGTCAGCCCATCACGAAGAGGCTTGGTAATCTGGCCGTAGACGACAAAGTGCCTCGTAACCTGAACGACTGCTGATCATTTATTAACGTTATCTACAAGCACAGGAGGAGCAAATTTAAATAGTCCCTGCCGATGCTGCGATAGATCGTTTATATCGCACATTTATCGCTTTGCCAACAATGATTTCCAAATGGGAAGCATTGATGAACATTAATCAAGCAAATTTGCTTGACAATAACTTCATGCATAATATACATGATTAAGCAGAGGAAATCTGATTAAAAGGGTTTGATCCTTGAGGCGTCCACAGTTCTGTCTTGGAGGCTCGGGAGAGTTAGATACTGCTTGTAAATCCCAGCTAGTTATGCAGTTCTTCCGTCCGTGACAAAGGGTAATAACCGTATATGCACCAGACGGGTTTTGACCTATTATTCCATAAAAGAAAGAATGTTGTAACCCGTTTAATAGCTGTCCATGGCTTTCATCAATTGATCCTAAAGATTATTCCCGCAATACAATGTTTAGTATGCGGTAACCGTTTAAATCCTCCTGCCTATGTTCTACAAATACAACACGTCAGAACAATCTCCCCATACGACGCCCAGATGTGGCGAATACTTCTGTGCGAAACAAAACAGCACGTGTAGATAAGATCAGTTTGCCGGACCCGTACCATATATATGGTTTAATCAGTGTCATAGTAGAGGTCGTCCATGAAGCTGTTTGCTAGAAGACATAGGTCACCACCATATATTAAGATCCTTTTTGGCGCATATGTAACTAATTCGATTGACATTGTGATGATCCAATATATCTGTAAAAGTAGCATAATTGGTCTCCTCTATACAACGTCGTCTGCGGAGTTTATTCGGAGCGACGCAGACCGCGGTAAATTATAGAAACATCCATGTTTATGGATTTAATTCTGGACATACACTGTGCATTACTTTAATTGTAGAGGTGTCATCTGTTGCTGTCATAAAAGCATATATTTAGTCATTTCTGCGAAGATTGTTTATCGTAATGCTATAAATTTGTCAGGACAGCAAGAACACCCAAGGCGCTGAGAACAAATGCACTCAGGATGACATATGGCAGGGTCGTTGCCACCTCCTCTATCCACATCATCATCATCATCATCATCATCATCATCATCATCATCATCATCATCATCATCATCATCATCATCATCATCATCATCATCAACAACAACAACAACATCCCGTGTTTTCCTCTCAGGAGTGGTCGGTCTCCTCGACACAGCTGTCTATACGTTTCTATGGTTGACTCAGATCTACTCCATCATCCTTCATGCAACCCATCCATCTCTTCCTCGGCCTTCTTTTCGCTTTCTTGTCTGCCTCTTTCCCATCCCCACCGCACCATCACGTCTTCGTCTCTTTGCATCACGTGACCATACCAACACAGTCTGCCCTCTCTCATCTTGTTCTGCGTCAGCTTCACCTCGCTTCTTATGTCCTTGTTTCTCATTCTATCTCGGCATGTTCCTGCTCAGATGACTTGCAGGCAGCGCATCTCCGCTACTTCCAAATTATTTAGATGCTCGTCTTTCACTGCCCACGTCTCCGTTCCATATAGCACCACTGGTCGCACCATCGTCCCGTAGGCCTGCCCCTTTAGCTTCATCAGCATTCTTCTGTCACAGATTACTCCACTCACACTCCTCCAAGCGTGTCCAGATCCTTGTAGTCTAGCGTGCACCTTCTCTCGTCCTCTATTAGCTTGTAGCCAGCTTGTAGGACTTCAGCCTCGGGGTATGCTTTAGATATTTGCAATCTACGTGAACAACCACTGGTAGCACTGTCTGACCTCGTGAGACCCACATCACCTCGGTCTTCGCTTTGCCCATTTTCATAACGTTTGCCAGAAGCCTATCGAACCGCCTGTCTACTGCATGCTGGAACTGCTCCGCATTGTTTGTTCCGATAATAATGTCATCAGCGTAGATAACTTGTTTTTCCTCTAATCACTGGACACCGGATGCAGCATATGATGAATATGAGATGACTCAGTGCTGATCCCTGGTGTAATCCCACCTTTGCACCAAACCTGGATTCAGTAAACAAATCGATATCTTGCTGCAACAGCGTCCACTTGTTTGTAAGGAGCATATAGTTCCTGCTAGTATTTCTGCATGGCATAAAATATTGACTGGGAATGAATTTATTGAAATTCTTCTTAATTGCTTCTAAAGTTAGATATTAAGCTCTAAGCTTCTGCATGCTGTTTGCTAGACAATTACTCACCTGGGTCACAGATTCACTGGATACGTACGTTTTATTTGACCTGAGCATATATTCTGTCATTAGCGTCTATATTTATATTTGTCTGCCATAAACCCTATTTGTCTGACGTGATAGCACACAACAATATTCGGTCGAGAAATCGGAAAAGAATTATTGTGCAAGTTTGAATGTTCATCGGTGAAACATATGACGTTGTAACCGAGCAAATGAACTCAAGAAGTGACAAGTAGTCATGCTTTGATTTTAAATTGATAATGGGTTGCGTTGCAGAATATGTCCCGCAAGATTTCACACAGATATGGTGTTCCCCTAGCCAGTGGCTTAAAAATCTGAAGTGCATGCTGTTGTGCCGCAGAGCAGTCTGCATAACTACAGCAATGGTTGTTATAGCATGAGGAATAATATTTACCGAATCATATAATGATATGTATCGGCAAATCTATGGAGATCTTGAGGGGTATGTCTGGCAAGACAAAGTAGATTCACGCGGAATATGATTTTATCTAGTATTGCAGATATCAAATTGATATGCTGACAACATGATTCGTTCAATGATGCGTTGGTATAAGGCAAAGGCTATGAATAAATCACTGCGCCTGCAACTAATAATGTCGAGGTGTACAGACAAGACAAAAATGTCATTTATGTGAGATAAGAGTCTGCGGTTAGCGCAGAACACGGAAAGTACCAGCAGACTATTATAACTATTCGAGTGCCTCTTGTAACGGAGTCAGATACCTAAATTGGCTTTTAATGTTGTGGTCAATAGCTTTTTCCCATTTTAATCAAAAGTAGATATCTGCACTAGTATTTCCAGGGTGGTGTCGTTGAATAATGTGCCTAAACACAAACATAGCGGGAAGGTATTGATTAATACTTCATAAAAGGGGGTTATACAATACCACATATCATGGCGGAAGGTCTACGTTGTAGGCATACCCATTAGCCATTGATAGTGGGCAAATGTCGGTGAAGTACAATGCGTGCTTACACCATTTGACGGACTAATGTTTGGTATTTCGGGGTGGGGATTTTCTGTGTAGTACATCGAGGGACGGATATGGCTCACTTTCAAATAAAATTCACAATTCTGCTTAGTGCACCATCACAACATCATATACCCACTCTTGAAAACTGCAAAACACTTTCCTATGTCACATATTTCAGCTTAATTAAGGCCGTCCCGACTGTATGATTCGTTAATGTCCTAAAAAGGTTCTGCTCGTGACTGTGAAAATATAGCCCACAATTCATCATGATAGCGCCGTATTCAACGTCATTCACTTTGTGCCTGAAGTTCTTCCTATACCGTTTTATGCCCATTAAAAAGCGGTCTGCGCGTGCCAAGCAAGCGAAACACTAATATATATTCTGGTTTACACTTGACCATATTACCACCCACTTAACTATTCTTCGAGTAAAGCCATTTCGCCTCTCAGGGTTAATTACTAGGCGAGAATATGTGACTACTAATTATCGCTGGTGATAATTGGCAGTGATGAATGAGAACGACTGAACACACAGGCTACATTCGAGCCTTAATGACATGTTTCTAGTGCACAATGAGAATGAAGGGTTCGTTAGATACAGGCTGTAGGAATGTTGAATCAACCATCTGTACATGATGTGAGCAATGACCCAAGCTGGGAAATGTCGCCGGCTAGCCGTTGCGATAGCTATGACCGCCACTCAGTATCACCCAGCTTCCTTGTCGATTTTGGAAAGTCCTTCACCGAGCAGAATCAGATTTAAAATGGCGTAAACTATGCAGGCGCCTGGTAATAATACACCTTGCAAAGGGGTTTTCCCAATCGTACTTTGCTAGCTGAATGCTTAGGATTATGGTCGTTTAAGCAACCTTTTTGAATAGTTTCGTTCGGTGATATCGACATTTTCATCAGACTCTCATCCGACGCAGAGGGTTGCTGCCGGTTGCGTTAATGCAATTCAATTCCAAATACTCCTTCAGAGATGAACCGATATCGTCGGACTCTCGGCAAAAAATGAAAACAGCATCATACCCTAGCTACCCAAACCTTTCTTAAGTTGCGTCACAGTAGCATAATATACACGGCGATCATTTGGTTTAAAGTTGCGCTTGATTATCGCGGGCAGGTGCCATTGCGATATGTATGTTACCGGGAATAATATGGGGAAACACACTTAGACGAACCGCATGACCATGCATCCAGATCAATCAGGAATGTGGCAATGATTTAACGCTGACTCAGAATATCCTCTCATACATAGGGGTACACAGACATTGCTGTGCACGGTTTACCCCCTCTCCCTTACCCCATCTCTCTCTCTCTCTCTCTCTCTTTCTCTTTCTCTCTCTCTCTCTTTCTCTCTCTGTATATATGTATTTCTACAATATATATGTAAATTTTCATATATATGTGTAAGTATATATATATATATATATATATATATAGATATAGATATATATATATACACATAAAGATATATATATATATATATATATATATTTATATTTATATGCATATACATATATACATATATACATAAACATATATTTATATATATATATGAAATGTATATGTATATATATATATACATAAATATATGTAAATATTTATATGTACATATATATGTACATATGTATAAATGTATATTTACATGTGTATGGTGAGAATATATATATATATAGAGATATGAAAATATATATATATATATATATATATATATATATATATATATATATATATATATATATATATATATATATATATATATATATATATATATATAAATATATAAAGATATATATATATATATAACCTTGATATGTACCTGGGAAAAGAAACCAGATGCAGGACAGCTCTTTCAGGTCATTGTAGCGAGTTAACAATATTAATTGATACTTAATGTAAATTAATGCATGCGTTTGTGCGATACCATGGAATGACAAAATCATACATCGCAAAAGTAAATTCAGCAAATGAGAACAGGTTTCGTAGGTCATTGCGTTAACTCTTATCCCGTTATAAAGTATCGCATCGAATTTGACTGTCTGAATAAAGGCTTAAAGGGGCATATTCACTATTTCAACAACATGGCCTTACATACAACCAATTCCATATAACCAACTGTAGCCAAATTACTGCGACAATGGTATAAACGTTCTAAAAGCAACAAGAAAATACCCTATCGACTTATGGCTTTAATTCTAGACTCAGTCTAACAATTAATGATCGATTGCAGCACCCGCTGTGTAGCCTTATCGTAGCATTGCTTAGTGGTGCTATTTATTCTCAGAGAGTGAAAGGATAATAATAAATAAGTGGCCTCTTTGGTTCCGTATCTAGCAAATCATCTGCTATATCTACTGATATATCTCTGATGTGACAAGATAGCACAATATATTTGTCTTTTATGGCTAAGTCTACCATTCACGAAATAGAGCAATTACTAATACCCGCCACAGATGAGCTAGAAGCATATGCGCATGTGGTATATCCTGCCAAAGCATAATATTTAATTCTTCAGTGTAATAATTTAGTCATTATTATCTTATATTTCCACTATTTGTCCGGCATTATTGCAGAGATCCGTCGATTTTTCTTGATAATTGTTTTGAAACTATTTCGTTCCCAACCCTTTTAAATATCCAGAACACTGGGTATGCGATTCTTACTCCGACGCCCACCCTTCATGAATGCATCACCCACTTCGCAGAATCTCAGCGCCAAGAGGTGAGGGATACAACTTTGGGACAAGCCAAGCTTGGCACTTGAAAAGGTGTAAGAGCGTGCAGTCCTCCCTGTTTGGCAGGAGTTGCAAAGCAATTATCAAAACAGACTTGGCCCGTATGACCCGCGTCAACCAGATTTGGGCCAGAGCCAATGACCACGGTATCCGTAATGAGCCTGTGGCTCTGAGGAAATATGCACAGTTGACTGGGACCTAAGTCAAGCCACGTGGGATTGTAGTGTCCTAAACACACCCCTACCTCACATGCTCACCAGATGGGGTTGTGTCTAATGACATGAATGCTTAGGTCAAGTGTCCCTACAGTACCAGGGACAAACCAGTCACACCTGTCTCGGTGCCATACCTGGTCAGTGAGAACAACCAGCTCATCCTTAATAGCCAACATGACTACTATTACCAAATTCAGGGCCAGTTCTTTTGCACGAACAACTTTGTAATATTGTGGTGTTTACGTCTCAGAGTATGGAGATTGCACCAGTTACCTGTGACGATGAGTTATTACTACTAAGATTTCAAAGTTAGAGGTGTTTTTCAGGGACTATTTCAATGATGCTATACTTGATTCAATGTTTTTTTCACAAATTCTCTTACTGAGAAGTCTTGGGCACTGATTTCTTCACTGAATCATTTACCTGCATATTGTATGTGGTGTAATGTATAATAAAGCTTATTAATTGAATCATAAAAAATTAACCCATT
>CM067343.1:73302209-73332135 GCA_034190875.2 Urechis unicinctus | reverse complement strand
ACATTGTAAATAAGCCTTCGTCATGACACACATTGTAAATAAGCCTTCGTCATGACACACATTGTAAATAAGCCTTCGTCATGACACACATTGTAAATAAGCCTTCGTCATGACACACATTGTAAATAAGCCTTCGTCATGAACACATTGTAAAAAGCCTTCGTCATGACACACATTGTAAATAAGCCTTCGTCATGACACACATTGTAAATAAGCCTTCGTCATGACACACATTGTAAATAAGCCTTCGTCATGACACACATTGTAAATAAGCCTTCGTCATGACACACATTGTAAATAAGCCTTCGTCATGACACACATTGTGACAATAAGCCTTCGTCATGACACACATTGTAAATAAGCCTTCGTCATGACACACATTGTAAATAAGCCTTCGTCATGACACACATTGTAAATAAGCCTTCGTCATGACACACATTGTAAATAAGCCTTCGTCATGACACATATTTATATAAGTCTTCGTCATGATACACATTGTAAATAAGCCTTCGTCATGACACACATTGTAAATAAGCCTTCGTCATGACACACATTGTAAAAAAACCTTCGTCATGACACACATTGTAAATAAGCCTTCGTCATGACACACATTGTAAATAAGCCTTCGTCATGACACACATTGTAAATAAGCCTTCGTCATGACACATATTGTATATAAGTCTTCGTCATGACACACATTGTAAATAAGCCTTCGTCATGACACACATTGTAAATAAGCCTTCGTCATGACACACATTGTAAATAAGCCTTCGTCATGACACACATTGTAAATAAGCCTTCGTCATGACACACATTGTAAATAAGCCTTCGTCATGACACACATTGTAAATAAGCCTTCGTCATGACACACATTGTAAATAAGCCTTCGTCATGACACACATTGTAAATGAGCCTTCGTCATGACACACATTGTAAATAAGCCTTCGTCATGACACACATTGTAAATAAGCCTTCGTCATGACACATATTGTAAATAAGCCACACTAAGCTATCAGCACATATCATATGCGTGATACATCCTATTTTCAAATAACCTAAACGATATATGCGTCGTAATGCATCAGTAACCAGCTCGGTCGCCCTGTGATGATGTATTATGAGGAGCTGCATATACTTATTGAAATAGCAGAGCACCATACAATGGTACATTAGTGCGTCTTCCAATGGCATGCACCTTTCAATTATTCTGTCAATTCAACAACAAACATTCATTTTCCGACAAAGCGAAGTGTGCATAGCTTCGGTAACAGGGTTCACTTCAACTGGCTCTGAGGTGATCGCTTCGCTAATTATAATACACTGCAATCGTTTGGAGGCGCTACCGTGATATAAACAAAAGCACATGGGGAAAATGTCGTTTCCCGGAGTCTGTTCGCTGCAAAAGCACGTCGGACACAAGTTTTTAATATAGTGAAAATTACAACTTCAATTTGAAATAAATGTCAGCTTGATAAATTGACCTATCCAAAACAGTTCGCCTCTCACAGCGTCCGCGCCGTTTACTATTCTCGGTCTTTAATGCCCGCGCTGTAAATGGTGATATACGATAGTTCAACAACCTGCTTGAGCGAGGACACTGGTCGGGGATAGGCTTTAACATTTGTTGGCTTGCCAGGGACATGTGAAGATCTCGAGTATAGAGTTGATAGCTTCGCCAATCTGTGTGGGGATTATTAAATTACATGAAATACAACGCCGTCATCAGGCGACGATACTATGAAATAAATAAAAGCACATGGGATTGTTGATCCGACGACTCGGGGTTGGCGTCTTTTAAAGACATGGAGTCATCTGATTGGTCAAGGCTTCTACGTCTCCAAATTAATCAGAGAATTCCACATGGTTTTAAGCTATGACACTATGACAAAGCAACGCACGGCGCCTAACAGGAGGCGTCTTATACACATTTTTGCTCGGGATGAGACTGGCGCTTGAGTGAGCGTTTGTAGCGAAGCTATACACTATTTGATACCTGTGGAGTTTGTAATGTAGAGTATGGTGTTGTCATCTGTTGTTGATTTTTATGTGAGGGTGATGTGAGGGTGAAATGATGTCGGTAAATGTAGTCTGATATACACACACACTGACTCTCACACTTTCCAGCAATCAATTCTGTAATTCCATACGCTGGTTTGGTTCCAATCAGATCGATGTAACCCCCAGCGTTATGTATTACGATAACGCTGATAGACACAGCCCGTCTCACCTCAGTCTACGCTCTCTAATCTCATGTCAGTCCCCAGTTCCTGTATTTCAGATGTTGGCAACCGACGCGCTACTGCATGGCTATGTGGTAAACGAAATGGCCCAACTCGGCCAATGTGGCGGCGTTTATTGCAGCTGCTATTAGGTGATCAGTTGCGATATGGAATCATTTAAGCGGAGCTAGTAGACAATCAAGCAATTAGCAATGTGTGTTTATTAGGCAATCAGAGAACCAGAGACAAAAGCAAAACAATCCTTTGCATTGATAAGATTATATTCCGAGGAACCCAGCCAAATGCTAACTATCTGCCGTCGATCTGGTGGAGATAACAATTAGTTAAAATGGCACGGAGAGAAACCCAAACAATAACTATTGCTGGGATTTCATACGATGCGTGCGAAACAGAACAATGACAATGGAAAAGTTGAGTTGTTTTGGCTAACTTCAAGTACTATCATTCAGCGAATATTACACTGTGCAGTGATTTGATGTCAAAGTAGAGATACACGAGCCTCTCCTGTGTTAAGGCTACATTTCAAATAGGTATTGCAAACGTGTGAGTGGAATGGTCTCAGATGCAGTATGCAATGAATAAAGTTACATTTGGCCATGCGGATTCAAACTATGTAATATCCTGCGCTATATTTAGAACGATCGCTGTAAATAAAGAAAATGACTTCATTGGGAAATCTTGCGATGTAAATTATGCTTTACAATTTGCTAGCAGCTGTCTGGTGAGTTGGTCCCCCTGTCTTGGCCATTTCCCAGAGCATCCGAGACGCCAGCCAATCAGCACCAGCATACGACAGCAGACGCACCATCAACACCTCGTCATTCCTGCTCGCCATCGCCTGGACAGCTGCCTCAACCTTGATGACGTCAGAATCAGGTTCAGTGGTCGCCATGGCTACCAGCCTCATGCGGATGTAGGATGAGTTAGCGCTGGTGGTGAAGATGACAAGAATCCAGTGGATGACGTTGACGAGGGAGACGACGAGGAGGACGAGGAGCCAGAGCCAGGTGACGAGGAGCAGCATGTAGTGGTACGTGTTCACCGACAACTCGCACTGGACCGTGAAACGCTGCACGTTACCCAGACGTCGTACACTAAAGTTGCACATTGCATCAGAGGGCAGATTCTCGGAACCAAGCCAACGAACTTCTTGACGTAGATTGTTCAGCAAATGGTATCCGTGGAAAATCTGATGCGTGCTTGACGTGGCACAAAGAAAGTTGTCGACCATGACGAGCAGAGCCAGGGAAGACAAGACGTTTAGAATCTGCACCAAGAGGAAGCCCAATGTAAAGATAACCGGAGAGCCTTGTCGTTTGAAACTGTTAATTAAACCACTCATGAAGCGGATCGCGTGCTGTTTCTCGTCACCAGTTGCAGCTGAGCTTCGCATGCAGTCTCTTACAGCATCACTAATGGAAGCTATAGATGGACAGACGACAAAAGACAGTATCGTCCAGAAGAGGTACGGTATAGTAGTGACGAGAGCCATACAGAGGAAGAGCAGTGGAATAGTGTGGTAGTAGGCCGGCAGCAGAGACGGGTCGGAGGAGGAGTTATGTGGAACTCTTGAACTGTACGGTGCATGGTGGATATCAGCGTCGAAACACGTCTGCAACAATACAGGATTGCGTCATTGAAGCCGGTCACCAAACCTGAGCGAAGTTATACCTGATATGAAGGAAAGTCAACAGCAAGCCGTTTGCTAATTAACAGATCAGGTGTTGATCAATGAAGCAGTGTGTGTGATTGTAAACTGAGTAGGAGTGATAGCAAACTTAGCATGTGGGTGTAATGGTGACCTGAACAGTAGAATGCGATGGTGAATTGCGCAGGTGGGTGCGCTCGTCTGAGCTAGTGGCTTGGATAGTGCACTGAGCTTGCTCGTTTTATGTGTATTATTGTAAATGGACCTCGTTGGATTTGAGGGTATAATGGTGAATTGAGCTTGATTGTATGGTGGGTGTTATGATGCATTGAACTTGTTTTCATGGTGGGTGTTATGATGAATTGGGCTCGTTGGTACGATGGGTCTAATGGTGAAATGAGCGTGTTGGTATGGTGGGTGTTATAGTGATTTGAAATTATTGCTTTTAGTGAGTGTGGTGAAATTTGCTTTTTGGTGTGACTGTGAAATGAACAAGTGAGTGTGATTGTTTTCTCAGCAGTTAGGTATGATGGGCAGCTTTGCAGGTGGGCGCGAGGTTCAAATGAGCGCGAGATGGTGAGTTCAGCTGTTACCTGTGAGCGTGAATTGAGCGGGTTGGTTTCGTGGATAAGAAGGTAAACTGAGTGTGGTTAGGTTAGTTTGGTGCATAAGAAGGTGAAGTGAGTGTGGTTAGATTGGTTAAATAAGTTCGTGATTATAACGGTGAGGTAAGCTGGCGCTTGAGATGGATGTGGCGAATAGCTTCACGCGGGGATGTGACGGTACAACGAGCGTGTAAACATTTGCATTACATGGATTGAAGTGTATATTCTGAACGTACCTTGTCGGCATATTGCACATGACTGGCGGTGAATTGCGCCGGAGTAAAGCAGGATATCGGTTTATTGAAGTTGATGATGAGACTTAATCCAGCCAGAAACAAGAGGAAAGCTGTAGTAAAGCGACTACACAGCCAGGTGCTATGACTCTCTGCCCACGCCTTGCACGAACCCATCGTAGCAGCTCAATATGTCCGACAGAGTTGTTTGATTACTACTGCCACCGCATCTACTGTTATATGAACTCAGTCTCGTCAGTGTTATGATCACCCTGACCGTGTCGGATGATCTGAACATGGCGCGTTCGCAATTACAGGACGTTTATTCATAATAGAGGGGTGGCTATATTTGACGAGGGAAATGTTTGACATTCCGCAGTATGGCCTGTTTTCAACCTCCCGCCATTGTTCATCGCTACATAAACACCACTGCTATAAATGGGTATTATGTATACTTTTTGGGTAATTATGGGAGCGCTGTTGATGTCACACGAGTCATCTAAACTCTCTACGAGCTCGGGAAAATGTCATTATTCTGTCGTTTTTGACCTTAATACATTGTTTGACGCTGGGTGCTGCAGGCCCCCGCATAGAAAGTATCCCTTCGTCATGCCGCACATTGAAAATAATCCTCGTCATGCCACATATTGAAAATACGTCTTCCTCAGACCACACATTAAACATTAGCCTTCCTCATGCCACACATTGAACATAAGCCTTCGTCATGCCACAATGAAAATAAGCCTTCCTCGGGCCACACATTGAACATAAGCCTTCGTCATGCCACATATTGAAAATACGTCTTCCTCAGACCACACATTGAACATAAGCCTTCGTCATGCCACACATTGAACATTTGCCTTCCTCGTGCCACAATGAAAATAAGCCTTCCTCGGGCCACACATTGAACAAAAGCCTTCGTCATGCCACGCATTGAACATTAGCCTTCGTCATGCCAGAAATGGAAAATATGCCACGCTGTGCTTTCAGCACATATCATGAGTGTGCTATATCCTATTCTCAAATAACCTAAACGATATCTGCGTTGTAATGCATGTGCATAACATTGATTGAGTTAATACTTAACGCTAGCTCACAAACTCATGCAGGTGCCTTGTTAAAAAAGAGCTCGCTATCTTCTTAGCGAAAAAATGAATGTGCATGAGCAAGACAACTCACTTCTTATTGCAACCAATGGCAAGTGTTTTAAACATCACACGTAAACGCCGTCGGTGTGACACATTGTACTTTAACTTTGCGCTAAACGCCAATTTTAATTACGATTATGAAGATAAAAATGAGGATTATGAGGAGCTGAATAGCTCCATACCATTGTACCATCATGCGTCTCCCAATGGCAGGCATCTTTCAATTATTTGGTCAATTCAACAACAAACATTCATTTTCCAATGTATTCCGGTAGAGCAAACCCATCAAAACCTCTAATGATCTCATTAAGCAGATTGAACTCCCTGTCCGAGTTTTCCATGAGTAATACAAACGTGTTGGTTATAGGAGCATATAATGTATGGAAGGACGAGTTGCACGTGACTGGCGCTACATGTTACCTTAGACTGGCGCTTTATGTGGCGGAAGTTACCTGTGTCTGTCACTATATGTGGCGGAAGTTACCTGTGGCTGGCGCTTTATGTGGCGGAAGTTACCTGTGGCTATCGCTTTATGTGGCGGAAGTTACCTTAGACTGGCGCTTTATGTGGCGGAAGTTACCTGTGGCTGTCACAATATGTGGCGTAAGTTACCTGTGGCTGGCACTTTATGTGGCGGAAGTTACCTTACACTGGCGCTTTATGTGGCGGAAGTTACCTATGGCTGGCGCTTTATGTGGCGGAAGTTACCTGTGGCTGGCGCTTTATGTGGCGGAAGTTACCTTAGACTGGCACTATATGTGTCGGAAGTTACCTGTGGCTGGCGCTTTATGTGGCGGAAGTTACCTTAGACTGGCGCTTTATGTGGCGGAATTTACCTGTGGCTGGCGCTTTATATGGCAGAAGTTACCGGTGGCTGGCGCTTTAGGTGGCGGAAGTTACCTGTGGCTGGCGCTACCTGTGGCGGAAGTTACCTTAGACTGGCGCTTTATGTGGCGGAAGTTACCTGTGGCTGGCCTTTATGTGGCGGAAGTTTCCTGTGGCTGGCACTATATGTGGCGGAAGTTACCTGTTGCTGGTGCTACCTCTGGCGGAAGTGTCCTGTGGCTGGCGCTTTATGTGGCGGAAGTTACCTGTGGCTGGTGCTTTATGTGGCGGAAGTTACCTTAGACTGGCACTATATGTGGCGGAAGTTACCTTAGACTGGCGCTTTATGTGGCGGAAGTTACCTGTGGCTGGCACAATATGTGGCGGAAGTTACCTGTGGCAGGCGCTACCTGTTGGGGAAGATACCTGTGGCTGGCGCTACCTGTGGCGGAAGTTACCTTAGACTGGCGCTTTATGTGGCGGAAGTTACCTGTGTCTGTCACTATATGTGGCGGAAGTTACCTGTGGCTGGCGCTTTATGTGGCGGAAGTTACCTGTGGCTGGCGCTTTATGTGGCGGAAGTTACCTTAGACTGGCGCTTTATGTGGCGGAAGTTACCTGTGGCTGTCACAATATGTGGCGTAAGTTACCTGTGGCTGGCACTTTATGTGGCGGAAGTTACCTTACACTGGCGCTTTATGTGGCGGAAGTTACCTATGGCTGGCGCTTTATGTGGCGGAAGTTACCTGTGGCTGGCGCTTTATGTGGCGGAAGTTACCTTAGACTGGCACTATATGTGTCGGAAGTTACCTGTGGCTGGCGCTTTATGTGGCGGAAGTTACCTTAGACTGGCGCTTTATGTGGCGGAATTTACCTGTGGCTGGCGCTTTATATGGCAGAAGTTACCGGTGGCTGGCGCTTTATGTGGCGGAAGTTACCTGTGACTGGCGCTACATGTGGCGGAAGTTACCTTAGACTGGCGCTTTATGTGGCGGAAGTTACCTGTGGCTGGCGCTTTATGTGGCGGAAGTTACCTTAGACTGGCGCTTTATGTGGCGGAAGTTACCTGTGGCTGGCGCTTTAGGTGGCGGAAGTTACCTGTGGCTGGCGCTACCTGTGGCGGAAGTTACCTTAGACTGGCGCTTTATGTGGCGGAAGTTACCTGTGGCTGGCCCTTTATGTGGCGGAAGTTTCCTGTGGCTGGCACTATATGTGGCGGAAGTTACCTGTTGCTGGTGCTACCTCTGGCGGAAGTGTCCTGTGGCTGGCGCTTTATGTGGCGGAAGTTACCTGTGGCTGGTGCTTTATGTGGCGGAAGTTACCTTAGACTGGCACTATATGTGGCGGAAGTTACCTTAGACTGGCGCTTTATGTGGCGGAAGTTACCTGTGGCTGGCACTATATGTGGCGGAAGTTACCTGTGGCAGGCGCTACCTGTTGGGGAAGATACCTGTGGCTGGCGCTACCTGTGGCGGAAGTTACCTTAGACTGGCGCTTTATGTGGCGGAAGTAACCTGTGGCTGGCGCTTTATGTGGCGGAAGTTTCCTGTGGCTGGCGCTTTATGTGGCGGAAGTTACCTGTGGCTGGCACTTTATGTGGCGGAAGTTACCTTAGACTGGCGCTACATGTGGTGGAAGTTACCTTAGACTGGCGCTTTATGTGGCGGAAGTTACCTGTGGCTGTCACTATATGTGGCGGAAGTTACCTGCGGCTGGGGCTACCTGTGGCGGAAGTTACCTTAGACTGGCGCTTTATGTGGCGGAAGTTACCTGTGGCTGGCGCTTTATGTTGCGGAAGTTACCTGTGGTTGGCACTTTATGTGGCGGAAGTTACCTTAGACTGGCACTATATGTGGCGGAAGTTACCTGTGGCTGGCGCTTTATGTGGCGGAAGTTACCTTAGACTGGCGCTTTATGTGGCGGAAGTTACCTGTGGCTGGCGCTTTATATGGCAGAAGTGACCTGTGGCTGGCGCTTTATGTGGCAGAGGTTACCTTAGACTGGCGCTTTATGTGGCGGAAGTTACCTGTGGCTGGCGCTTTATATGGCAGAAGTTACCTGTGGCTGGCGCTTTATGTGGCGGAGGTTACCTTAGACTGGCGCTTTATGTGGCGGAAGTTACCTGTGGCTGGCGCTACCTGTGGCGGATGTTACCTTAGACTGGCGCTTTATGTGGCGGAAGTTACCTGGCGTGTGGCGGGCTGTGGCTTATATGTGGAGGAAGTTACCTGGCGGAAGTTACCTGTGGCTGGCGTTACCTGTGGCGGAAGTTACCTTAGACTGGCGCTTTATGTGGCGGAAGTGTCCTGTGGCTGGCGCGTTATGTGGCGGAAGTTACCTGTGGCTGGCGCTTTATGTGGCGGAAGTTACCTTAGACTGGCACTATATGTGGCGGAAGTTACCTTAGACTGGCGCTTTATGTGGCGGAAGTTACCTGTGGCTGGCACTATATGTGGCGGAAGTTACCTGTGGTTGGCGCTACCTGTGGGCGGAAGTTACCTGTGGCTGGCGCTACCTGTGGTGGCGCTTTATGTGGCGGGAAGTTACCTGTGGCTGGCGCTTTATGTGGCGGGAAGTTACCTGTGACTGGCGCTTTATGTGGTGTATTACCTGGCGGAAGTTACCTGTGTGGCTGGCGCTTTATGTGGCGGAAGTTACCTGTGGACTGGCGCTTTATGTGGCGGAAGTTACCTGTGGCTGGCGCTTTATGTGGCGGAAGTTACCGCTTTATGTGTGAAGTTTCCCTGGCTACCTGCTGGCGCTTTATGTGGCGGACCTTACTGGCGCTTTATGTGGCGGAAGTTACCTGTGGCTGGCGCTTTATGTGGCGGAAGTTACCTTAGACTGGCGCTTTATGTGGCGGAAGTTACCTGTGGCTGGCGCTTTATGTGGCGGAAGTTACCTTAGACTGGCACTATATGTGGCGGAATCTACCTGTGGCTGGCGCTTTATGTGGCGGAAGTTACCTGTGGCTGGTGCTTTATGTGGCGGAAGTTACCGTAGACTGCCACTATATGTGGCGGAAGTTACCTGTGACTGTCGCTTTATGTGGCGGAAGTTACCTTAGACTGGCACTATATGTGGCGGAAGTTACCTGTGGCTGGCGCTTTATGTGGCGGAAGTTACCTGTGGCTGGGGCTTTATGTGGCGGAAGTTACCTGTAGGCTGGCACTATATGTGGCGGAAGTTACCTGTGACTGGCGCTATCTGTGGCGGAAGTTACCTGTGGCTGGCACTACATGTGGCGGAAGTTACCTGTGGCTGGCACTATATGTGGCGGAAGCTACCTGTGGCTGGTGCTATCTGTGGTAAAGGCTACTGGTGGCTGGCGCTACCTGTGCGATGGTGGTATATGTAGATATTGGTACCCTGACATACACACACACACACACACACACACACACACACACACACACACACACACACACACACACACACACACACACACACACACACACACACACACACACACACACACACACACACACTCACACTCACACACACAGGCTGTCCCTGTAGTGGTTGGTCCACTCAGTTCAATGTAACCCACAGCATTATGTATAACAGCAACGCTGGTAGGCACAGGCCGCCTTGTCTCAGGTACGAAAGAACTACGCTTGCAGTCTAATACCATGTTAGTCACCAGTTCCTGCAATGTGAATGTTGGAAACCGATGCGCTGCCGAGGCAAACGGAAGTTCTCTCCGACCACAATCATAGCCCAACTCAGCCAATGTGGCGGCGTTTATTGCACCCATTAGGTAATCATTTTGCGATATGGAATCATTTAGCGGAGCTAGTAGACAATCATTTAGCAATGTCGCAGCTTTCTGTGTGTTTATTAGGCAATCAGAGAACCAGAGACAAAAGCAAAATAATCCTTTGCATTGATAAGATTATATTCTGAGGAACACAGCCAAATGCTAACTATCTGCCGTCGATCTGGTGGAGATAACAATTAGTTAAAATGGCATGGAGAGAAACTCAAACAATAACTATTGCTGGGATTTCATACGATGCGTGCGAAACAGAACAATGACAATGGAAAAGTAGGGTTATGTTTTGGCTAACTTCAAGTACAATCATTCAGCGAATATTACACTGTGCAGTGATTTGATGTCAAAGTAGAGATACACGAGCCTCTCCTGTGTTAAGGCTACATTTCGAATAGGTTTTGCAAACGTGTGAGTGGAATGGTCTCAGATGCAGTATGCAATGAATATAGTGACATTTGGCCGTCCAGATTCAAACTATGTAATATCCTGTGTTATATTTAGATAGGTCGCTGTAAATAAAGAAAATGACTTCATTGAGAAATCTTGCAATGTTACTTATGTTTTATAATTTGCAAGCAGCTGTCTGGTGAGTTGGTCCCCATGACTTAGCCATTTCCCAGAGCAGACGAGACGCCAGCCAATCAGCACCAGCATACGACAGCAGACGCACCATCAACACCTCGTCATTCCTGCTCGCCATCGCCTGAACAGCTGCCTCTACGTTGATGACGTCAGAATCAGTTTCAGTGGTCGCCATGGCTACCAGTCTCATGCGGATGTAGGATGAGTTAGCGCTGGTGTTGAAGATGACAAGAATCCAGTGGATGACGTTGACGAGGGAGACGACGAGGAGCACAAGGAGCCAGAGCCAGGTGACGAGGAGAAGCATGTAGTGGTACGTGTTCACCGACAACTCGCACTGGACCGTGAAACGCCGCACGTTCCCCATAACGCGAATTGGCACTAAACACATTGCATCAGAGGGCAGATTCTCGGAACCTAGCAGTGGGACCTTTCGGCGTAGATTGTTCAGCAAATCGAAACCGTGAAGAATCTGATGTGTGCTTGACGTGGCACAAAGAAAGTTGTCGACCATGACGAGCAGGGCCAGGGAAGACAAGACGTTTAGAATCTGCACCAAGAGGAAGCCCAATGTAAAGATAACTGGAGAGCCTTGTCGTTTGTAACTCTGGATTAAACCACTCATGAAGAGGGCCGTGTGCTGTTTCTCGTCACCAGTTGCAGCTGAGCTTCGCATGCAGTCTCTTGCAGCATCACTAATAGAAGCTATAGATGGACAGACGACAGAAGACAGCATCGTCCAGAAGAGGTACGGGATAGTAGTGACGAGAGCCATACAGAGGAAGAGCAGCGGAATAGTGTGGTAGTAGGCCGGCAGCAGAGACTGGTCGGAGGAGGAGTTATGTGGAACATCTACACTATCTGCTGCATGGTGACTGACAGCGTCGAAACACGTCTGCAACAATACAGGAACGAATCATTGAGGTGGGTCAAGAAACCAGGGTAAAGTCGTGCCTGATATGAGGGAATAATTGACAAAAAGCTATTTGTTAGTAAGCCGAGCAGCTGATGATTCCAGAGGTAGTAGGTGTAATGCATAATTGATCAGGTGAGGCTGAGCAGGCGGGTGTAATAATTTAGCAGGTTTGTGTAATGGTGAATTGAGCTGGTTGGTGTAATGGTGAATTGGGCTGGTTCGTGCAATGGTGAATTGGGCTGGTTTCTGTTATGGTGAATTGGGCTGGTTCGTGCAATGGTGAATTGGGCTGGTTTCTGTTATGGTGAATTGAGCCGGTTGGTGTGTTGAGGAATCGAGTTGGGTGGTGTTATGGCGCATTGAGCTTGTGGGAGTGATGGTAAATTAAGCTGGTTGATATGATGGTGAATTGAGTAGGTTGATGTAATGTTGAATCAAGATGGTGGGTTGTAATGGTGAAATGAGCAGGTTGGTGCTATGGTGAATCGAGCTAGTTGTTACGGTTGTGAATTGGTTGATAAGAATTATTATGTGTCAGTTTTGTTTAGTCCATGTCAGTGATTGCTCCCGCTACTTTGAAGCAGGATATAATTGACTTACCTTGTGAATATAATTCACCTGACTTCCGGTGAAATGCGCTGGATTATAGCAGGCTATCGGTTTATAAAAGTTGATGATGAGACTTAATCCAGCCAGGAACAAGAGGAAAGCTGTAGTAAAGCGACAACACAGCCAGGTGCTCCGACTCTCTGACCACACCTTGCACAAACGCATCTTCGAAAAGTTCAATGTTATTGTCACCGCGGCAACTGGCGGTGAGTGTTGTGAGAACTGCGACTCTTTGTTGTCGCATGCGCAGTATGGATCATGAGAGGTACGTATATAGCGATCAAATGGATGATTGACATCCCATTATCAAACTTTATGAATAACCCCGACCCCCAACCCACCTCCCATGTTTGCAGCTTGGTGCACAAACACGATCTACAGCAATGCTTGATAAATGAGGCCTGTTATTAACCTAAACACTGACATTAATAAACATACACGGTTACACCGGGCAGCGGATGACGTCGCGAGAGAACTCGGAGGTTGGAGCTTTTGCCGCCTGCATGGAAAAAGGCTGTTATATAGCAGATCATTAGCGTGATACGCTATGTAACACAGTGTGGAAGCAGAGGTCGTCTAGTACAAAGTGAGATGGTGGAATGATGGCTTGCTGACACCTGTTCAGCCAGCTGATGGTGAACCAGCATCTGTTCTCACGAATAACGCAGATAACCCAATGTTGTTCTCATGATTTGCGAAGATAACCCAATGTTGTTCTCATGATTTGCGAAGATATCCCAATGTTGTTCTCATGATTTGCGAAGATAACCAAATGTTGTTCTCATGATTTTCGAAGATAACCAAAGGCTGTTCTCGTGAATGATGCAGATTAAAGAAGGCTGCACTCGTGAATGACTCAGATAAAAAAGACTGTACTGGTGAGCGACTTAGATAACAATGACTGTACTGGTGAATGACTCAGATAACAAAGACTTGTTTATCAGTGCAGTTGTAGAATGTCTCAAGAGGACCTTCTCGTGCTGACTTGTCTTAGTTGATTTGTCCAGTTTTTGTCTGTCTTCTCAGGGGTTGTCGGATGCTTGCTTGCAGTGTGTTAATTCGTCTAGTAACAGACTGTCTGCTAAATGCTGGCTTGCTATATGTTACTAAGTCTAGTCAAGGTCTCTCTAGTTAGTGTATACCGCGTGTCGGCTTGTCCTGTGTTAATTAGTCCAGTTAAAGTGTCCACGTATAATTAGTCTAGTTTTAAGTCCGTCCAGAACGGGCCGGTCTGATGCTGGCCTGTTACCAAATACTATATTTATAGTCAGCTGCTATGCTGTCCTTGTTCGAGACTTATGAAATGCGTAAACAATCGCAAACAAGCCCTGCGGTTGAGACTAATGCCGCACTATTTTGCCAGTAACACGCCACGTGTGTTCTCTCGTCTGTCAAATGTGTGATCTAGTTACCTACTCTGCCAGGTGTGTTCTCTCGGCTACCAAATTTGTGATCTAGTGACGTGCTCTGCCAGGAGTGTTGTCTCGTGACGCGCTCCAGCAGGAATGTCGTATTATGCTCTACCAGGTGTGTTGATGTGCTGTACCAGCTGGGTGGTCTGGTGACGTGCTCTACCAGGCGTGTGGTCTCGCTACATGCTTTACCCGGCGTGTGGTCATACTACATGCTTTACCCGGCGTGAGGTCATACTACATGCTTTACCCGGCCTGTGATCATATTACATGCTTTACCCGGCGTGTGGTGATACTACGTGCTTTATCCAGCGTGTGGTCACATTACATTGCTTACTCGCCGTGTAGTCTCGCTACTTGCTTTACCTGGCGTGTTGTCTCGCTACATGCTTTACCCGGCGTGTGGTCATACTACATGCTTTACCCAGCGTGTGGTCATACTACATGCTTTACCTGGCGTGTGGTCATACTACATGCTTTACCAGGGCCTGTGGTTATACTACATGCTTTACCCGGCCTGTGGTCATACTACATGCTTTACCCAGCGTGTGGTCATACTACATGCTTTACCCTGCGTGTGGTCATACTACATGCTTTACCCTGCCTGTGATCATATTACGTGCTTTACCCGACGTGTGGTGATACTACATGCTTTATCCAGCGTGTGGTCACATTACATTGCTTACTCGCCATGTAGTCTCGCTACTTGCTTTACCTGGCGTGTTGTCTCGCTACTTGCTTTACCTGGCGTGTTGTCTCGCTACATGCTTTACCTGGCGTGTGGTCTCGCTACATGCTTTACCTGGCGTGTGGTCTCGCTACGTGCTTTACCCGGCGTGTTGTCTCGCTACATGCTTTACCTGGCGTGTTGTCTCGCTACATGCTTTACCTGGCGTGTTGTCTCGCTACGTGCTTTACCTGGCGTTTTGTCTCGCTACATGCTTTACCTTGAATGTTGTCTCGCTGCGTGCTTTATCTGGCGTGTGGTCTCGCTACATGCTTTACCTGGCGTGTTGTCTTGCTACGTGCTTTACCCAGCGTGTGGTCTTATTACATGCTTTACCTGGCGTGTTGTCTCGCTACATGCTTTACCCAGCGTGTTGTCTCGCTACATGCTTTACCTGGCGTGGGGTCTCGATACATGCTTTGCCAGGCGTGTTGTCTCGCTACGTGCTTTACCTTGTATGTTGTCTCGCTGCGTGCTTTACCCGGCGTGTGGTCTCGTTACATGCTTTACCTGGCGTGTGGTCTCGCTACGTGCTTTACTCAGCGTGTGGTCTTATTACATGCTTTGCCAAGCGTGTTGTCTCGCTACATGCCTTATCTGGCGTGTGGTCTCACTACATGCTTTTCCTGGCATGTTGTCTCGCTACATGCTTTACCTGGCGTGTTGTCTCCCTACATGCTTTGGCAGGCGTGTTGTCTCGCTACGCGCTTTACCCGGCGAGTGGTCTCGCTAAGTGCTTTATCTGGCGTGTTGTCTCGCTACATGCTTTACCTGGCGTGTGGTCTCACTACGTGCTTTACCAGGTATGTTGTCTCGTGACGTGCTTTGCCAGGTGTGCTGTCTCGTTACGCGCTCTTCCAGGTGCGCTGTCGTGCATCGGCAAGTGGATAAAATACAAGCATGGGTTAATATCGTTGGTTCAATCATATCACCTAAATGGCATTCAGTATCCACGCACAATGACAAATATGCTGTTGAAGCTCAAAATAAATAGCATGGCATTTATTGCTGCTGCCACTCACATACAAGCTATTGGCACTAACCGGGGATTCTCTCCCAACACTATCACCTAGAAGCTTACAAATTGCTTAACAGATAACGTTACAGACTGCTTAGTTTTGGATAGTTGTGGAATAAACGCGAGGTAGGCTGTCTGAACGACCACAGCAATTATTTCAAGTACTAGGCCTGACTGGCAATTGCCAGTAAGACACGCGCCTTTCGGGGTATCAATTGCTTCTTGTAAACGCACATCTCATTCACGGATAGATATCCGGCTATGTGGCCTCGTGCACCCGTTTGAGGTGTGGAGCGGATATCCAGAGTTATTTATTGAGGTCACTTAACTACGTATCTCACATTTCTAAACATGTGCAAAACTAAAAATGTTTATAAGACTAGCACTAATGAAGCGAATAACATTCTGAACCACTAGTAAAGCTTGTGTTACTACTTGGCAGAAGAGACACTTACCCCTCACCGTTCACCTTTAAATGGCAAAGAATACGTTTGCTTGTCGAGCCAAAATAATCCGCAGTCATACTACTGTATCATATGAACACCACATCCCCCAGCACAACTTCATACGGACCTTACAATGGGACTTCCCTGGGGAAGAACTTTCTTGTGTTCTACCAGCGCCTAAGAAGGCATACTGTCCCTACATCATTCACAGTATTCCATGTCCTCATTTAAGTGCAATCTTGCATTGCTCCTAAGTGATGCACATGATTTGCAAACAGCAACATCAGGGAGACTCGTTGTGAGGTGTAATGATAAAATCCTACCGTGAGTTATGTAGGGATGGAAAGATGCAATCAACGTCCGGTAAACGATCACAGTCATTCTGTGATATCCGCGGCGCATGAGGGCGACCATAGAGGGAAGCCAAGAAGGCCCATTATCATCTAACCAGTGAGGTGGCGGTTGGAGCAAATCAAGACTCGTCATCCCTGTCCTAGGGCAAGGCACCAGCTGGCAATATGTGTAAGCTGAAGCCATACTCAAAAACCATACAAGGGACCAGCTGACGATGTGTGTAAGCTGAAGCCATATTCAACAACCATACAAGGGACCAGCTGAAAGGATGTGTAAGCTGAAGCCATGCTCAACAACTATACAAGGGACCAGCTGAAAGGATGTGTAAGCTGAAGCCATGCTCAACAACTATACAAGGGACCAGCTGGCAATGTGTGTAAGCTGAAGCCATGCTCAACAACCATACAAGGGACCAGCAGACAGTATGTGTATGCTGATGCCATTTTCAACAACCATACAAGGGACCAGCGCACCATGGCGGTACATGAGGGTAGTATCTCTTGGCACAATGGCAGTACATGAGGGTAGTATCCCTAGGCACCATGGCGGTACATGAGGGTAGTATCCCATGAGGGTAGCATCCCTAGGCACCATGACGGTACATAAGGGTAGTATCCCTAGACACCATGGCGGTAAATGAGGGTAGTATCTCTTGGCACAATGGCAGTACATGAGGGTAATGCCCCTTGGCACCATGGCGTGTACGAATGATTTGTCAGCCGCTGTGTCCATACTTTCACTCGTTGACATACCACTGTGAAGATTCAACAAGACTCGTCATGTGTAGGCTCCAGCTTCTATTAACATAGATGTTTTTTCGTAACAAAAAAAGGCAACAGATACACCGGCAAACGAGGGTCTATTGTTGTTGAAGCTCATCACGTGACTATCATCAATGGTTGGGAACAGAAGCGTTCGTATGTCATCAAGTTAATGGCACTTTTAGCGTGGGATACTAGAACGGAGAATGTCGCGGCTGCGTATAAAGAGACACTTACGCTGGAATCATGAGAATTTACTTGCGTTTTCACACCGATGAATACACGAGGTGTTGATAGATAACGGGGAGCGAAGCACCTCGATGGTAAGAGGCGACCTGAATGAGACGGTTGTGTGGACATAGGGGCTCGTTTTAAAGTTATACTTCAACTCATAAGAAATGGATATTCTTTCCCAGTCGCCATTTTGAACATAAGTCAAGTAAATTAATCTAATCTTTCCTACCACAGATGCGTAGGTCAACGTAACAGTGGCTTAATGCCTTATTGTCTACAGCATTCTTGTCACATATCGTAATCCAGGTGGCCACAGGTGCCAACAGGTGCCAAAATGTCATATTTCTGCTGGTTAATGAAGAGTACGTCCAATGATCGCGGGGAACTTGGTTGAAAGGTGAGACCCTATTTATATCACAGGTTCATATGACGACAATTTCTACCCAAAGAACCAAACCCACGCACACTAAGCACACCCCAATGCATGATCCAAACCCACGCACACCACACCAAGCACACTCCAGTGCAAGATCCAACCCCACGCACCACGCACACCAACCACACTCCACACGCAAACAAGACATGATCCAAGGCACAATTCAAACTCACCAACCAACCACACTCCAATGCAAGATCCAAACCCACGCACACACCAACCACACTCCAATGCAAGATCCAAACCCACGCATTCAAACACACGCACACCACACTCAATGCACGATTCAATGCAAGATCCAAACCCACGCACACCAACCCACACTCCTATGCACGGTCCAAACCCACGCACACCAACCACACTCCAATGCATGATTCAAACACACGCACACCAACCACACTCCAATGCACGATTCAAACCCACGCACACCAACCACACTCCAATGCACGATTCAAACCACGCACGATTTCAAACACACGCACACCAACCACACTCCAATGCACAATTCAAACACACGCACACCACACCAACCATACTCCAAGGCATGATTCAAACACACGCACACCAACCACACTCCAAGGCACGATTCACACTCCCACGCACACCAACCAACCACACTCCAATGCACGATCAAATACACGCACACCAACCACACTCCAATGCACGATTCAAACACACGCACACCAACCACACTCCAAGGCACGATTCAAACACACGCACACCAACCACACTCCAAGGCACGATTCAAACACACGCACACCAACCACACTCCAAGGCACGATTCAAACACACGCACACCAACCACACTCCAAGGCACGATTCAAACACACGCACACCAACCACACACCAAGTCATGATCCATATTCTGTATGGCATCTCTCTACCATTGACATAATCGGGTATCTAGGTAATTTTGTTGCAAATGTCGGGGTAAACTGTGTTCCTTCTTTTTCTTTCAAGAATTAGATAGCCCCGGTCAGACGATTGTAAACACATATACTGTCCAGCAGCGATCTTAGCAAACGCATCATCAATTCACGTCAATTATGTGAACTAACGCATCTATATGAATCAAGATTCAAGATGAATATCTCGTTATCATAGTCTTGTGATTATTTAGCCTTCGTCACTTAAACTTTCATTCTCGGGCAACCTCCATCTTCCACAATGAGACGCCATTATGCAGTTTTAGTTTTATTCCTCAGGTGGTTATGGGTATCCAGAAGTGTACGCGCAATATCGTTGAATACATATTCTCCCAGTATGATAGGTATTGTGAAATACAAATTATTGACAAAATGGCACATGTACTTACGTAATTAAATTCGGAAAGTAATAGATCGCTTGCAAATAACCTTGTCTACTCGTGAGCACAGTGACCCTGCTTGTCATCCAAAACAAACATTGCACTAGGATATTTGAGATGTGAAGTTTGTCTGGCTGGGCTCAATCGCACATGACGAAATCTCACACGGGAGCTTAATGAACTTGGTGATCATTGCGGAATGTCACGTGTAGAGTGGTGACATATCTTCGGGCTATAGATCATGCAGTGATTTGGGGAACTATTGTGATAAGGCAACTTGTGTTTAGGTTTTTTAGTAAAGAATATTTAGGCCAAATGGAGACTG
Source organism: Urechis unicinctus (assembly GCA_034190875.2). Taxonomy (NCBI): domain Eukaryota; kingdom Metazoa; phylum Annelida; class Polychaeta; order Xenopneusta; family Urechidae; genus Urechis; species Urechis unicinctus. The sequence continues at coordinate 73,312,535 of CM067343.1, read as the reverse complement.
AGGTCTGAGTTGTTGTATCCAGTTCCGTTCTACCAGGGTTCAGATTTAGTTTGGAGGTTTAGCATTATGGGTGGCCGATGATGATGGCTAATCTATGTACCTTCATGTTGTTGGTACCCTCATGTTTTGGTAGATCGTAGGGCTGCCTGATGATTTATCTATATTTGGCGACGTCCAGAAACCCAGTCTATTAGTCAGCACCTAGCTTGTCCAGCATATGGTTTTTGACAGGATTCCAAACTTTTACGGATATCGGAATGCCTTTGTACAAATCTATACATTGCGGAAGTTTGGGCAAGTTGTGATTCTCAAAACGAACACAGCCTTGTCCACTTTCGCCTTGCCATTGCAAATATATACTCGGCGATAGAAATCGGGATATTTTCATTGAACAAAGTTGCGCGTTGACAGTCGCGATCATGCATCAACATTGGGGAATCTAATGATACAATCAAAACGACGTGATTGTGGTGAGATAAAAATCTCATTGATTTCGTCATTGCAGCACACTCTGGGACAGAGGCTGTAGACAATGTCAGTTGAGAATACAAGCCGGAGTCTTTGGGCTATCATAATCCCCGTTACTCTTTTCTAAACGTACGTTGTGAGGCATACAACACATCAATGTAATTATGAAAGTCTATTCTTGAACAAAAGATTGATCCTTATTGCAACAATACTGCTGGTCTCGATACATGATCATGGCATTTTACATGGGAGAATGAATTCGGTATCTTCTATTACGATTAGCAACGATCACCTTACTGACAACAGCAATTACGCAACAGCCAACTTAATACACGTGTATCATCAAGCTTGACTAAAACAGTGCTACAGACAGCACTGCTGACTGAGAACCATCAGGAGTTAAATACTGAAATGCAAAATAATTTCCCGCGCTAAGTGCCAACTTTAACATCAGAGCCGAAAGTAATGTGATTAACAGGTTATAATAAGGTCACTTCTGATTCCAGTTTAGTGAATCTGAGCTAGCTTTCTTTATAGTAGACGTATGAGAGGTCCACTTGGTGTTCGATGCTTATCTGTCAATGGGTGCTTCAGTGCTGTACGACGGTTACGCAACAAGTGTCTGATAGCTAGATTGTACATAGCCGCCAGGAAGGCTTTGGTGGTAAAGGAGGCATTATCTGCTCATGTAGACACGTTGAGGTTTTAAATACTCGAAGGTGTCGTACGCGGTCAAATGACATCGCCACATTAAAGTCCTACGGCAGCAGCGGTGACTGACGTCACCAAATAAATATGCCCCTATGACCGCTCTTCATGCTGATGTGATGCGAATAGTATGTGGAAAAAATGCTTTGTACACGCCATTTAATTTTATTTTGTTGACCAATGATGTCCGCTGTTGTTTGAGGTAAACAGGATGTCCTGGCTGCTCTGAGTGACAAGCGTCCGGGATTACCTGGAAGAAATGACTGAGCAAAATGCGTACTCAAAGACAAGGACAAAGCGGGTCAACGTAACAGAATAAAATCGACAAAATTTGTCTCTAAGAGAAAATTACGGATGCATTTAATGAATATATTAATTCATAAATCGATTTAATATATTCAATTGTTGATTTCAAGATTGTCAGCAAAGCAGAATATATACCTCTCACGAAATCAGCAGCTAATTGTGATTTGCGTGTCCTTTTTTATTTGAACCAGTTATTCCCAAGGTCTCTCGCTAGATCATTATATATATATATATATATATATATATATATATATATATATATATATATATATATATATATATATATATATATATATATATATATATATATCTATATATATATATATATATATATATATATATATATATATATATATTATATATATATATATATATTATACATATATATGTATATACATATATATATATATACATATATGCATATATATATATATTCATATATCATATATCATATATGTATATATAGATATATTATATATTTATATATATAGATATCTATATAGATATATATTATATACCTCCATATCTATATATATATGTATATATATATATATATATATCTCTATCTATCTCTCTATATATATCTCTCTCTCTCTATATATCTATATCCTGTTTCTCTATCTCTCTCTCTGTTTCTATCTATATATCTCTCTATCTCTCTCTCTCTCTATCTCTAGATGATATCTCTATATCTTCTCTCTCTGTCTCTCTATATCTGTCTATCTCTCTCTATATATCTCTATATCTCTCTCTAGATATATCTATCTATCTCTCTCTCTCTCTCTATCTTTCTCTCTATATATCTCTCTCTCTCTCTCTCTCTCTCTATCTCTCTATCTCTCTCTCTATCTATCCTCTCTATATATCTCTACAACTGAATGCGTAATTCTAGCCATAATCAGCTTAATGTGCCATGTTTGCAATGCAGATGAAGCTATTGTACCCTCAATGATCAGCTGAGGAAAGTAACAGAATCAATTCAGTCTCCTCTAGTTTATCCTCACAATAAACATACATGTAGCCTTCAAACCGTCAATGAACACTTGTTCGGCTAGATTAGCAGTCGAGCTTTGTATTTTGATAATGTCAGACCACAAGGGTATTTTTGATAGCCGTACGGTAGATATGTCTGTACATTGCCTCTTGTCAAGCGGCAGCATCAGCCATTATACAGTCTGGACAGATGTTTACCAAGAAATGTATTTTCTTATATAAACTAGCAAATAGTGATCTTGTTCACAAAACGTAACACCTACTCTTATCTGAGCTATTTGACAGACCAGGAAGTCTGAGTGATGCACCTGCTAACGCCCCAGAAATGCCCGGTCAACATCTGTAGTAGGACTGCAGCTGTTGCAGGGTGAGGCTGAAATAGTGCCTATGCAGCCAACGGTTCACGACCTAGTCCAATGTCATATCCCTACAATTAATATAGTGATACACCAATGTCTAAACTGACACAACCCGATTGTTTGCAATTGGTTAAAATAATAAGATGTATGTTTATTTGTTTAAATCCGTTAATGTCAATATCAAACGCAAGTCGTTACGAACTATATAAATACAGAGCGGTATTTCTCAGCACTAATCTATACTGATTACAAGCTTTGGCAAACCTTCGATTTTAATGCAAATCATATGTAAACTGTCACCGGCTGATTTTACTGCACGATGATAGTTTATAACAAGAACCTCTTTTTGTAAAAACCCTATTTGCCAATATTTAGCTTATATCCATATTGGCTGACATATTGTTAATACAGCAAAATAAAGGTCTACACATCTTTTTGGGCCTAGAGTCTTGTGCCTTGCTCTCGTCCACACGGAGTACTGTTGTTACATCTGTTCATACTCTGACTCGTCCGGTGCTCGCCTCTCGTCCATACGGAGCTCATCATAGGGACCCTCTGGTGCTGTAGACATCGGTCCCTGCATACGACACAAAGGAAGACGCTTTGGACGTTAGCTGACAAACATAGGCGCCGTGCCACGCATGCTATAACAACTCACCACTAATCCTTCATATTGACCGAACACCCGTTGTACATGACCTTCAAACAGTCCTCAGTCCTCTGGGTGGCTGTTAACATCACAAACTGAGACGAATTGTTGACTCCAAAGCTACATAGGAACTTTCAAGGTCGACCACACGACAGCAAATAAAAATAGAACTCGATCGAAATAGCTAGGCCTCCTGAGTGATGGCTGGGCTCTGTTAACTGCAAAATATTACCCGTGATGACATGACCTCTCAAACAGTCGTCTTCCTCTTTGGCTGAACATCACAAACTGAGACGATATTGATTTACATCACAAAGCTACATAGGAACTTTCAAGGTCGACCACACATGAGTGAATAAAAATGATGTCTCGATCGACGGGTCTTACCTCCTGAGTGATGGCAGGGCTCTGTTAACGAGATATTACCTCATGAGTGATGACATGGATCTATTGCTGATGTCTTACCTCCTGAGTGATGGCAGGGCTCTGTTAACGAGATATTACCTCATGAGTGATGAACATGGATCTATTGCTGTCACCTCCTGAGTGATGGCGGGGCTCTGGTTAACGATGTCTTAATGCCATATAGTGATGACAGGCTCGGTTTGCTGATGTCTTAACCTTCTGAGTGATGACTTCTGAGATGGTGTTAATGAAATCACTAAATACTTAGTGATAGGCACGGCGGGACGATTGCATACCAGACTCTGTTGCTAGGGTCGTTTTAGTTGGCACAGCGGCTACGTCTGAAACAGAGGTGTCAATCGTTCCTTGTTCACGTACGATGGTCAATGTTGGCAGATGTTGCACCAAATATATATTGATTTAAAACAGTATCCTGTAATGCCTCTATATATTGCAGAATGTAGTTATGTAAGCGCAATCTGAAGAGGTACTGACGCAGCGAAGATGGTGGTATTCAGCAAATCACTAAATACTTAGTGATAGAGTGGCTTAATGTATTAACGGCGTTATAAGAGCAGCCTCAATTATTTGTTAAGATGATGATTAAGTAACAACCATTGACAACAACAGTTTACGTATCGATATCATAGGTTGCAATAACCGACAACTTGAGAATATGCGTGGCTATATACACACACATACACACACATATACACTTCGGAATATTTAGATATTTATAAATATATCCCTCCAATATATAGACCATTTTAAATATATATATATATATCTTATTGTATATATATATTATATTATGGTCATTATATATATATAATATATATGGATCCGATATATATCATACATATATATATGTATGTACCTGTGATATAGATATAGATGGTATCGTATAGGGATATATATATTTATACGCGTTAGTTCCCGCGCGTCTCTAAAAGACGTGGATGGTCGAGATATCTATCTACTGATGGATATAAGATATATATATAGTTTATATATATATCTCTAAGATACATTTATAATACATCTCATACCCTCATCTCTAGATATATCTCTGGAAATCTATCTCTCATCTCTCTCTATCTCTCTCTATCAGCGGATCATATCTCTCTCTATATCTATCTTCTCTCTCTCTATCTATCTATCTCTGATATAATCTCTCTCTATATATATCTCTCTCTGAATGTTCATTTGTTCGTATTAGTTTACGGCACTTAGTTGAAGTAATGCTCCTCCATTTGACTATGACCATTTTAAATAATTGACAGTGCAAAAACTTATTGTAGATGAGTTTGTGGAGAGCTTGGTATATTGCTTGAATGCATTACCAGGTATTGTAAACGTCTCAAACATGGAGTCCGAGGCGATGTTTTCATTGTTGACAACGCGGATCTTGACTTTCCATTGACCACCTGTGACATCAGCGATACTGACGCTGGTGGTCGTGGTGGGATCCATGACGTCATGCGTCATCCACGCGTTAGTTCCCGCGCGTCTGTAGAGGACGTGGATGGTCGAGATACTGTCACATCCAGATGGCGCTAACTGTTGGACAAAGACATATTTACGCTAAGTTTAGCCTTGAACATACCTCCCGTTCGTAAGATCACATTTGTAATGAAAACATTTCATGCACCCGGGTCATAAACAAATGCTCTTTAACCACAACCATCGCGCCTGGAAATCGTACGGGTCATTCCATAGAACTCCTTTCTGAAAATAGACTTTGTTCCATCAACTCCCTGATGATGGCGCTGTACTCAGCCTCACCAGCTACGTGAGATACAGTCGGTCCTGGGAGGAAGTTGGTGTCTGTATTGTTTTTATACTCGACCAGGTAGCCGTAGTACTGAGCCAGGTTCGCGCTGACGTCATTATCACGTCCCCACGTTACTCTGACTTGTGAAGAGCTGACAGCGGTTCCGGATATAGCTGTCTGGTAGCTGAGACTGGGTTCATCTGCGTGTGTATTTATTGGTCATAAAGCATGTTGTGATCAACAGTAGGATCTCGCGTGGTTCTCATTCAATAATCCAGACATTATATTATTGGTAATGGCTAGCTTTTGGCATTTTGTATTTACAAAGAATACACAATTACAGTGGATAAACAGCATCAATTATCATTGACCGATTTCGTGACTAACGCACGCTTTATAATGGACACCAACGATCTACTGACTGATATGTGTGATGCATTGATCTCCTAGATACCAGTCTTGACATCCATCAGGACATCCTCCATTCATGTTATTGCACGCTGTAGATCCTCCTTTACAGTGATGCTCAGAGCAGGACGACTCACAGTTGATTCCATAGCGACCAGCCTCACACGCTATAACCAACAGATATAGTGACAACAATAGTTTGTATGGTAGAACGGCTGGCAGCAGCGTTGATCTAATACACCACTACTGTACCAGCGAAAAACAGTAACCAAATTGAGCTTGACATCTATGGGAATGGTAGGACATCCAGTCGCCCATATTGTGATGTATATATTCTCACGTGTCGTGCAGTGTGGTGGTTTAAACCCGGAGCATTCTCTACAGCCGACGATGTCGTCACAGGAGGAGACACATCTGGAGCAGTCTGAAATGAATAAATGAATACGCTTTAATAGTATATTGAACGCGTTATGCTTTGCTTAACTGAGTATTCACAAGAGTTAGGTTTATACACGAGGCGATTCCAGCACGAAATCCTCAAAACCATTGGGTTTATCCCGGATTCCTCGCAAATTGAGTAACGTATCAAGAAGGGTTCCTTGCATAAGTCTATGAAGGATGATTCAGATAATATAAGCAATATTACTATTTTGAGGAAAGGTCGGCTCCTACAATTACAATACATCTACATGACAGCAAATATCAACAACAGAACTGTAAATGTTGATCCAGTTAACTAACCGGCCTGGATGCTTTCATGCCCGATGACAATCATCTCACAGAGATGCTGATGATATGGGGTTCATCACCTCCTATCCTCTCCATTGTAACATATTGTCCGACAAGACGTGAGGTACAAGACAGAGTCACATTCCCTCCACCAGGCACCGGACCCTCATAGTATACACATAGGGAGTCGTTGGCGAAGTCACTGTTGTTACCGACCCGGATGTTAAAGTGACCCGTTCGATGTCCACCTGAAACAGATCAACCAACCAATGCTCTCTACGCCAACACATTTGTTTTAATATGCAAAACAATTTGATTACAGATTTAAATAAGGGTGCATACACACATATACACACACATACAAATATACATACATACATACATACATACATACATACATACATACATACATACATACATACAAACATACATACATACACACACGACATACATACACATATTAATACATACATACATACATACATACATACATACATACATACATACATACATACATACATACATACATACATACATACATACATACATACATACATACATACATACATGCATACATACATACATACAAACATGCATGCATGGAGGCACGCATACATACATACATACATACATACATACATACACATACATACATACATACATACATACATACATACATACATACATACATACATACATACATATACATACATACATATACATACATACATATGCATGCATGCATGCATGCATACATACATACATACATACATACATACATACATACATACATACATACATACATACATACATACATACATACATACATACATACATACATACATACATACATACATACATACATACATACATACATACACATACATACATACATACATACATACATACATACATACATACATATACATACATACATACATACATACATACAACCTATACATACATACATACATACATACATACATACATACATACATACATACATACATACATACATACATACATACATACAGACATACATACATACATACATACACATATACATACATACATACATACATACATACATACATACATACATACATACATACATACATACATACATACATACATACATACATACATACATACACATACATACATACATACATACATACATACATACATACATACATACATACATACATACATACATACAGACATACATACATACATACATACATACAGGACATACATACATACATACATACATACATACATACATACATACATACATACATACATACATACATACATACATACATACATACATACATACATACATACATACATACATACATACATACATACATACATACATACATACATACATACATACATACATACATACATACATACATACATACATACATACATACATACATACATGCATGCATGCATACATACATACATACATACATACATACATACATACATACATACATACATACATACATACATACATACATACATACATACATACATACATACATACATACATGCATGCATGCATGCATACATACATACATACATACATACATACATACATACACATACATACATACATACACACATACATACATACATACATACATACATACATACATACATACATACATACATACATACATACATACATACATACATACATACATACATACATACATACATTCCATCATACATACATACATTGCGCTACACATACATATACATACCATACGGCATACATACACATATGAACATACTAGTCGGCCTGTTGAATATCGTGATGTTGTGGATGTTATAGTATTTCCGTAGGTCCACCCTCCACCAGGCGTTGCCCTGCAACCAGTACGCTGTATGAGCACAGCGCGCCTCTACAGGCGGAGGAGCAGGCCATCCACTGCGCGATTAGCGTCCCAGTGAGTTCCCTTTTGGGTGGCACGTTTCCCGTAAGCGACGTTACCTGCGAACTTATATTCTCAGTGAAAATGATTAACTGGGCATATAAGTCCCCATGTTTGCTATCTTCTCTTCCCTGTGAGACCCAAGCATCGCACATATTCCATTATAAATTTTTTGTCCAAAATACGCCTAACCTGTTTTTGATTTCATTATTATCATGTTAGAAGTCTCCCTGTAAACTATCTATTTCATTACCAATCCTACATCCGGGTCCTCGCCAGTCGAAAAGCGCCTCGTTACCAGCAGGTCGTGGTTGCCCCTGTCTACATCCACCAGGACACGCACCGCTTGTTTCATCACAGACATCATTGGTGGCGCAATTACATGGAAAAGAACAGCCTGACTGACTGCCGAATATACACGCTGCAACAAATGGCGAATATATACGGGTATTTATTAATGCGGAGATTGTTTCTCTGTGCTTAGGGAAAGTAAAACAAGAATCTCTGATAAACAATCGAGACACAACAAATCACAACACATTAAAGGCCAACGAGACACAACAAATCACTACACATTAAAGGCCAACAAACCGGAAATCAAAGCGGAAGCGGTCAAATTTTGATAAACGCTATGTGTTCGTGATAGAGTTCTTGACACTCGGGCTATGTGTTTGATTAAAGGGCAAGTACTAGATGAAGTGGTGCTAGCGACAGCAAACATATCTTAGCAACATGACCCTGCTTCTGTACGTGGGCTGTGTCGTTGAACCGGGGAACAGAAGTAGGTTGCTGAGGTTAAAAGATGTAGTACTGGGATAGTCGAGCACCAACGAATCACTTTGTTACATAAACGTCAAGAAGGTCTATTACCGGGGCTGTGTTGTTCGCCAGAGGCTGAGTAATTACCGTCATTGAAGTCGTGTGTCGTGAACCCACTACAGGGGTTATATTACTTTCTCCGGATGTCATTGCCACCGTGGCGTCTTAGATACACCAGCGTCATATCTGATAAGCGATCACTGTCTCTGTTAAAAAGGGTCCGTATTGTTGCCACTTAAAGGGAAGTCTCTATCTATGGACTAGATATCTACTTAACTGGGGTGCTCGACTACCCGGCCTTAACACGCTTTTTAGTCTCACCATCGCGACAACAACAGACAAGTAACCGCCGCGCTGAGTGAGGTGGTCGTGTCTGTGTTCCGCTCCAATTAAGCCAATGATGCCTGCTGCACCAATGGAGCAAGTGAAATTCCTCTCCAACTAGGCATTAAGAATATTTGGCAATCATTGTGGCTATGTTTAGCAGCTGATATGTCGTCTTAGCAACATTAATGGAGGTATAATATTTAGTGTTTACGTGTGTGCGAGTGGATGCAAACACAGTGCGATGTTGCATGATTATGGGTGTGTGTGTGAGTGTGCGTGTGTGAGTGTGTGCATGGATGTGTGTATGTATGTGTGTTTGTGTGTATGTGTGTATGTGTGTGTGAGTGTGTGTGTGTTTGTGTGTGTTTGTTTGTGAGCGTGAGTGTGTGTGTGTGTATGTGTGTGTGCGTGTGTATGCGTCAGTGTGTGTGCGTG
>CM067343.1:73267716-73302109 GCA_034190875.2 Urechis unicinctus | reverse complement strand
CCTAAGCTTTAGGTTGCAGGCATCGTGGGCTGGCCCTCTGTACTTGCCAGTTATGTGGCACAGGTCACGGACCCGGTCGGTTCTTAGTGGTTTGCTGCAGCGTGGCATTGGGTTGCGGTCTTGTGGACTCTTTGGTCCTCCCTGGTCATCCGCATGGGGACTGGCTTGGAGAGAATTGCTTTGATATTTTTCTCCTCCCGCTGTAAGGCCTTAAGGAAATTCTCCACGGCATCGCCTCCCCTGTAGACGACTGGGGGTGAGGTCTTCTGGGTGTTGCTCTTTTCTGGATTAAGGACTGGCCCTGGGAGCTTTACTGTGAACGCCTCGAAGTCTGCGTAGATGACGTAGGGGCCGGAAGTTGCTTTTGCCAGTTCTGGAAGGATGTTTTTCCCCTCCTCTAGCATGTCTACCTGCACGGCTGTTTGGCCGACCCCTTCACACTCTGGCTTGTGGGCCTGGAGCAGGGCCGAGGTGGTGTAGCCGTGGAGGCAGCGTTCGCAGAAGAATTTGCGGCCCTCGTATTTTGTCTGGTCGTCGAGTAGGCGGTCTAGGTTTTTAATCCAGGTGTACTGGCATACTCCGTCGTCCTCGATCAGCATGAGGTTTAAGCAGGTGTCGGGATATTTGCTGATCCGATGGACTATGACGGTTTTTCCATCCCAACCAAATACGTTTAGACCTAGGTCGTGAGCCTTTTCGATTTTTCTGGCATGGGAGACCGCCACACCTGAGCCCTTTAGCTTATCTATGAGCCACTGGATGTTGTATTTTGAGGGCCGATGTGGATTCTGGGCAGCTGGGTGGAGATGATGGACCATAGTATACATAGGTCGTCTCGGTTCTTTACGTTTATGATGGCCCCTTTGTTTGCCAGTGGTGGCGGTAGAGGGAGGTAGGAGCCGCCTTTGAGTGGTTGATACTTGGCGATGTCGATCCAGATGGTTTTTACCGCCTCGAAGACCCATCCGGAACCTTGGTTGGTCCACTTCTCCAGCATTTCCTGAATTTGGGGGGCGGCTGGGTCCATCATAGGGTCAATGTCTTCTGGATCTAGAATCACCTGCTGTTTGTTTCGTAAGACTGGCTCGACGTACTCCGTGGTACTATCTTTATCGATCTTGTAGATGCTTACCTTGATTGCGAACTGGGTCTTGAGGCCGCCTAAGATATTCAGCTCCTCGGCTAGAACTCTGCGCATTTTCGGTCGCACGCCTTTGTGGAAGATCAGGAGGTCTGAGGCCAAGGGGTGAGCCTTGGGGACGTTCATGAACCATCCTAGCAGTTGGTTCTTGATGGCCCCCTTGGTTCTCCTGAAGTTGAGGCGGGGAGTGGGGACCGGTCTTGTGGTTGTCCTTAGACGTGGAATTGGTTTTATGGAGGCTGATCTCGGACGTGTAGCCGGCGTCTTCACCACTGGGGGATGTGATCTGACTGGTTTGCCGTCCACCTTGGTCCTCATTCTTGCGTAGATCTCCTTGTACTTCCTATCGAATGCGTTTTTCTTTTTCAGTGCTGCGTGGGCAACCTTTGTGCGTGGATAGGGCGGTGGGGCTGGGCTTTGGATTTCAGTATAGTCGGCTTGGGCCTTTCGGGCTCGTGTGTTGTGGGTCGTCATTACTCTACTGGTTTGTTAGTTCAAAAGAGGGGTAAAAATGACAAAAATCAAATCGCGACGAAAACCCCACCTGCGACTCAAGCGGCTTCAGGCCCTCTCCCCTACCCATGCGACTCGTGGCACCTGCAACTCATGGCCCTACCCCTATGACTCATGGCCCGGCCCCTAAGCCAGCGACTCGTGCCACCCCTGCGACTTGTGGGCCTCCCTCTCCCCTACCCCCGCGACTCATGGCTCCCCCTACCCCCTGCGACTCTTGGCCTGCCGAGAGGCTCCCCGTCATTAGTTCATTGTCCGGAGACTCCAGCTCTTGGCAGCTCTTGAGACCTTAGGCCCAGAAAAGAATAGTAAATGATGCTCTGAAGAGGGGGGATTCCTTATCGTTGGTGGGTGGGTCTCCATTTGAAGGGGTGTTCTGGAACCGCTATTACCTATACTTCTGGAATAAATGGACATTCAATTGGAAATCAATTATTGTGATGATCTTCTTTTAGCGTAACTAACCACACATTATTGTAATGATCTTCAATTGTCGTAACTAACCACACATTATTGTGATGATCTTTTTTTAGCGTAACTAACCACACATTATTGTAATGATCTTCAATTGGCGAAACTCACCACACGTTGTTGTGATGATCCAACATAATGGATCGGCTCGAAAAGAACCGCTTCGTGGTTTTGTTATTTAACAGACTCATATGCATACCAAACAATTACCTGATACATATTCGTAACATTTGACTGCTCGCGGGTTTTATGTAAGTTGAAACACCTTCTCAGACACGCCGACCAGGCCACAATATCGGCGTGTAACTGAGCTCTGTTGCTATGGTGATAAACCTCCGTCAGTGAAATGCAGCAGTTTCAAAGATCTCTGCATATATGCCTTGCGAAGTTTGGTAATGTAAGCTTATGGTCTTTTTTACTGTAGCAGTTATTTAATCGACTATCATTTGGAACGAACACCCGTTTGAGGCGTTGAGATCACAATCCATATGAGCGAATGGGCCCGGATTCATTCGAGTGGAACAGTAACATGACAACTCCACCATGATTTGCTGTGGAATTCAACAATTAAACCTAAATCACCCCTAAAGCCATATTGCTGAATCAGGAGGCGTTATTATGAAGACGATGGCGATATATCAGTGTTCAGGCTGCCGTCTATAGGTCAAGCTTTTATGCGCCCCTTTTGCAGTTACTGACTCTATTTCTGTGGTTTTTAATTGACAGATGTTACATTATCTTCTAGGTACGACATCATGACGTTATTAACTTTCGAGCGTTCGAACAAATGATCAATTTAAAAGACACATTTCGAGCCCTAATGTGGAATGATTTTGTCAGTAAAATCTAGAAATACATCAATTGAGTTAAATTACCGAAGTATTATGAACAAATATGACATATTTTACTGAGTCGCTTCTTTTGCAACGTCTACAATTACAAGAACTCAGTGACATCCAGCTAACGTAATCAAACCCTCCTGCTTCAGGCTGACCTAATAAAACCCTCCTGCTTCATGCTAACGTAATCAAACCCTCCTACATCATGCTAACGTAATCAAACCCTCCTGCTTCATGATGACGTAATCACACCCTCCTTCTTCATGCTAACGTAATCATACCCTCCTGCTTCATTATGACGTAATCACACCCTCCAGCTACATGCTGACGTTATCAAATCCTCCTGCTTCATGCTGACGTAATCAAACCCTCCTGCTTCATGCTGACGTAATCAAATCCTCCTGCTTCATGCTGACGTAATCAAACCCTCCTGCTTCATGATGACGTCATCAAACCCTCTTGCTTTATGCTGACGTAATCAAACCCTCCTGCTTCATGCTGTCGTAATCACACCCTCCTGCTTCATGCTGACGTAATCACACCCTCCTGCTTCGTGCTGTCGTAATCACACCCTCCTGCCTCATGCTGACGTAATCACACCCTCCTGCTTCATGCTGACGTAATCACACCCTCCTGCTTCATGCTGACGTAATAAAACCCTACTGCTTCATGCTGACGTAATCACACCCTCCTGCTTCATGCTGACGTAATAAAACCCTCCTGCTTCATGCCGACGTAATAAAACCCTGCTGCTTCATGCTAACGTTATAAAACCCTCCTGCAGGCAAATTACTTCATGCTATGAAGTTCAGATGCATTACGTGTGACCATTGCTTTAAATGAATGCTTTTGATTGAAAGTCAAAAGATACAGAGAATGGTAGGAGTAGAGGGTTGTCTGTTACAGCCAGTATTTCTCCTATGGTACCATACGTCCGGCACAAAACAGCCAGAGCGACAGCTAGCCTCGGGTTAGTCATTTATCGACATAACCATGTTGGACTGTATTAAATCAGTGGCTATATCCAATCGCTAAGCAGACATCAATTATTCTTACTTCTGTTATTTTAAACGTTTACTGCATCTATATTTTGTTGCGAAAACCATATGAATGTAATACAATGATACGGGATGATTCTGGTTTTATGCTACAGTCAAACAGGAGGCCTATGTCATATAAGGCCTCTTCTTCGCTGGTTGTTATCATTATCGTTATCACGTGACATATAGAAAAGTCTTCTAGTGATTGGTCGTTTTAGTTATCGCCGATTGCCACTGATTCTAATCAGCATGCACGCTGCAAACCACTTTAACTGATTCTAATCAGCATGCACGCTGCAAACCGCTTTAACTGTTTCTAGTCAGCATGCACGCTGCAGACCATTTAAACTGATTCTAATCAACATGCTCGCTGCAAACCACTTTAACTGATTCTAGTCAGCATGCACGCTGCAAACCACTTTAATTGATTTTAATCAGCATACACGCTGCAAACCACTTTAACTGATTATAGTCTGGAAGTAACTAGACTTATCGAGCATCTAACCAGCACCGTCCGGCTACGTGACTTGATGGAATCAAAGATTTTGTTATAATAAGATACCCGACTCGGCAATTCGGCCGACAAATTCCGTGACACCGAGTAGGCAGCGCCCCCTACTTTTGTGGAAGCTACTCGACGCGCAGCAACCAACCAACTTCGTTATGACTTGCGAATATGTCTGACTGGCAGTCAAACATAAATGGGCATTTCTGCGCTGCAATTAACTGTTCAAATTGTAGAAAGAACCGTAGGGATATAAGCTTGCCTCGAGGCTTGACCCATATGTTTATCTATGTTTAGGTGCTATTTGACTAACATTAGGTTGTGTTTGGAATTAGGTATTTTAAAGATGGATGGAAGCCAGTGTTAATGATAACCTTTGCCACCTATACTAGCAGTTGTATAGTCCCAGCCCTAACTAGTGTGCGTTTTTTCATTCTATATAAATTATACTCTTACTATGCATTCCAGATGAGTGTCACCCCGGCAACTTTAAGAACGGTGCCGTGCTGGTTCTTCTGGAGCCAGATCAACAATAAATACCCCAATTTTTAAGCAATAAATCTTATTAAATGATATAAAATAATATGGATATATCCATTTTAAATGTGTAAATGTGTCAACTTATATGTCAATGTTATGTGATCGAAGAAACTGATGGTGAAGAATTTGTTTCCATGATCACATATCCATGACTGTGTGTTTCTGCATGATGAGATGTTAGCGTATATTCGACGTTTGGTGTTCTTAAAGACATCCACTGTAAAGCCAAACGGGATTACAAAAGGGCGTCACGGTACGTGATCAGAAATCAAAATAAGCTTGCGTCTGATAGAATGGCAGTTCCTTTGGCCACAAGTGATGGTCGCAATTTCTGGAAAGAAATACGGAAGAAGCATTTCAAAAATAAGTCGACCGTGTCCGTAATGGATGGCGTGCACGGCGACGACGAGATATGCAATGTCTTTAAAGATAAATATGAAATACTTTACAATAATGTGTCTTATAGTAAGTCTGCAATGGATGCCCTTAATGTATCATTGAGTCATGATGTACACTCTAATTGTGCTGGTGGTACATGTGGCTCTTTGCATGCTATCGACATTTCACAAGTTAGGCAAGCAGCTTGTAAGCCTAAACGAGATAAGACAGACGGTGTTTGTGAAATAACTTCTGATCATATACTGAATGGCTGTGATGAGTTATATGCCCACCTATCAAAACTTTTTACTATGATGTTGAATCATGCACATACGCCACGTGGTATGCCTAACATCTACACTTGTTCCTATTCCTAAGAACAGACAGAACAAAAAAAATCATTGAATAGTAGTGATAATTATCGATCAGTAGCTCTTAGTAGTATCATAGGGAAACTGTTAGATAATGTGATTATTGACTATCAAAGTGATGTATTGAAATCGGGTAGTTTACAATTTGGATTTAAACCGTCACACTCAACAACACAGTGCACTTTTGTATTAAAGGAAATCATAGATAATTATGTCAGCGAAGACTCACCATGTTATGTCATATTATTGAATGCTTCCAAAGCGTTTGATCGAGTTAATTTTATGAAATTGTTTGGTTTGTTACGAGAGCGTGGTATGTGTGCTATGACTGCTAAACTCTTTCGTAACATGTATACGCATCAAACGTTAAGAGTCAAGTGGAGCAATAGCTTCTCTGCCAAGTTTAATTGTACTAATGGAGTCAAACAAGGCGCGGTTTTGTCACCTATTTTGTTTGGTGTGTATATCGATGAATTATTGTCACGACTCTCAAACAGAGGAATCGGGTGCCATGTTGGTCACCGTTATGCAGGCGCACTGAGTTATGCTGACGACGTCGCTCTCATTGCCCTTCTTTAAATGCGGCCAAATCTATGCTTAAAACTTGCGAAGAGTTTGCCAAGGAATATAATGTTATATTTAACACATCAAAAAGCAATTTGTTGCTTTTTAATTGTCAAAAGCGCGATGTGAATCTACAACTGAACAGTGTTAGATTAAATGTAAGTGAACATGCTATCCATCTTGGATCCTATATAGGAAGAAATTCAGAACAATTGAATATTCATGCTGCATGTGGTGATGTTGTGTCGAAAACTAATATGCTGATGTCAAGATTTGGTCACTGTGCAGTAAATGTTCGTAATACACTATTTGACAAATATTGCACAAGTTTATATGGATCCCCATTATGGACGCTCTCGAGTAATTCATTTAAAAGCTAATGTGTCACTTGGCGCAAATGCATCCACCATATATGGAAATTACACCCTAGAACAAGATCAATGTATATTCCTTTTTTAGCTGGTAGACTTCCTCTAAGAGAACAATTAATGTTGCGATGTATGAAATTTTTCTTAAATAGTCTTAATAGCACGAATCATCTTGTATCGGCGGTTAGCCGATTATGTGCCTTTAGTAATTCGAATGTCGCAAATAATATAAGATATATTATGAGTATCGTTAATCTTAATGCTGCTACGATTTACGACCAGACCATTACTTTTAATGATATTTCAAGCAAGATTTGTCTACCGAACATTGATCAAGAAAGATTGAACTTTGTTAACTCAATACAAGAACTTTGTAGGGCCCGTGAATGTGAATATATTCCCGATTTTTCTCAAGACGATATCAATGTTCTACTTAATTTTATTTGCACATTATGATGGCACCCCACGCTTTGTTAAATGATTGCACTTGAACTTGATCGTCATAAAATATCTGTACCATGAGTGCGAAATAAATGCTATTATTATTATTATATTCTTATTTCACCTCACTGCCAATAACGCATGGCTTTTGGATTAATACCGTCCTATCTCAGCATGCAATTGATTTATTCTACTGATTTTCTAAAAACATGTTTTTGTAAAAACAAATATGTCTGTGCCCCCTCATACATATGAATGTGAGGAAAGTCTTTCCAACCAGGACGTTTATGTTTAAGCATATGTTTCTGGCTATATTGCCAGGAAATTTAGAGAAAAGTTGTGTGAAACATGCAGGAAAAAAAAATCTGTAGTCAATAATGTACATGACCTTGCATATAATTTTGTCCACCAGATGAATCTCCAAAGTGCAAAGAAGGGGCTCATTTTCCTTAGCAAATCAATAGTAGATGCATTATGCAGGCTTGAGGAACATTACCACAAAATCAGCAAAGTCAGCAAGTGAAAGCCAGGCTTGTATCCATTCTTGCTAAAGAGGTCCCATTAGAGCAACTCTACTGTGAATCATGCAAGTGTCATGTTGCTGTAATATGTATTATGGTGAACATCAGGTTGCATCATTCTCTGAGAGAGGCTAACCGTAAATTAAGGAACCATAAAAGACAAAATCGTAAGACAATGAAGTTTTCCCACACATGAAAATGTTTGCTCTTATTTGTGTTGATGGCTGTGGTATGTTTAGATCTCCGCAAAATAAAATATTGATGTTGAAAGCCCTCTATGATTCCATATCAGTATGTAAGACTACTTAACCTTAGATTATGGTTGCATGGTACTCAAATCAGATGTGTGTGTTAGATGGGCCAGAACTATGTCTGGCTGATTTGATGTGCCTAATGGCATAAGACAGGGAGGCATATTGTCAACCTATGTGTTCAATGTTTACATGGATAAATTCAGCTTCAATATAAATAATGGTAGTGTTGGCTGTAGTTTTAGTGAGCTTGTAGTTAATCTCCTAATCTATGCTGATGATCTCGTTTGATTTGTGGTTGGACTGTGATACTGTGATATATATATATATATATATATATATATATATATATATATATATATATATATATATATATATATATATATATATATATATATATATATATATATATATATATATATATATATATATATCGCCGATCGATCTTTTGGCATTGAGCCACGCACTTTTGTTAACATTTTAGCTTCCACGAAACCAGGTGGCGTGCTGGTCGATGAATTTTCATGGTGCATTCTTCAAGTGTAAATAAAGTCTCAGACACTGTTAACATCAAGATTTGTTTAAAATCACACGGATATACAAGATAACACATAAATAACAAACATTCAACTTAGCATAGGCAATGACAATAACTAGCAAAGAGAAAAGCTGCTGCAACAGTCAATATTGCATTCTATTGACCCTACATCTCCTCGCCAATATTCATTAACTGTATTCCATTGGCACATTCGTATCTCAAGGGAAGTTCAATTGCCATCATTAGAATGACGTGTCAGAAATCGATTCTAATCACACAATCGTTTATCTAGACTGCTTATCATCAACCGTCAATTTCCTGATAGAAATGCCGACATTTCACGGGTTTTGTTTCTCAATCTTCCTGTTCTTATTCGCAGCACATAGTGCAAATATAGCCAAGGAAGTAAGTATCTGAATTGGCATGTAACTCATTGAGCGAGCAGTCATAGTGATTCTGACAACCGCTGACCATATGTTATTTTGCTGAATTTCTACACTACTATCCATATCATATATGCAACAAAAGGTTCTTTATGGCTTAGTGGATAACTTTCACCAATAACAAACCCATATTGTGCATTTATTCATCTTCTTTTTTTTTTGCAATTCGCGCAGCGGTGCTTCAACTCAGCAACCTTGCTTATGCTATGCGTCATCACCATGGCGTCACGTGTAATATATGCATAAACAATGACTATTGATGCAACATAACCAATGAATATTTGCGACACATCACGTCCCACATTGATGCATTCCACAAATATTGCATTAATCATCAAAACATCAGCATCGACATCCCCTACTGACCAGGTTAATGAACCGCGTGACACGTTACCAGGTAAATGAACCAAATGACGCGTTACCAGGTCAATGAACACCGTGACACGTTACCAGATCAATGAACCACGTGACACATTGCTTACAGTAAAACCTGTGCTTCTCGTGATGAGGTGCAAATGACAATGTAACTAATAAACAGCTAATCGTTATTCGCAACTCTGTCTTGTAAGAAGCACACAAAACCGCCCACACACAGATTTGCTCCCTTCGTTAAAAGTCGTTATCAAATGAAATCAAATGTCCAAATATTTTGTCACAAGGTCAATACAAAGCCTTTGCATCAGCCAAGAACCGAACCCAAATTTTCATCATATTTTTCTGGCATCGGTTAGTCATTGGTCCGTGTGCATCGCTATCTACAGCATGATACGTTCAACGTGATCTCCATGGTTAGCAATGAGAACGCTATTACCTAGATGAACACATTACTGACAATTGTACAATGATAATGGGTGACACGGAAAGCTGCTGTTAATGTTCAACAGTAAAACGCATACATTCCATGTCATACACGTGACCAATATAGACATGTTAGTGTGCATTGATTGCTGATCTCTGTCCATCTACGTGGTAATAATACCACTTGTACTCACAACCTGCTCATTTACATCTACACACATTGCATGTTATGAGAGTAATATCCACCTCATCACCTGTAATTACATGCCTGAACAGGTGTTTAACGCGCTGTTAAAGATGTGTCATTTAAGGATAATCTGCTAACTAAAGTGGGGCTACAAGGTCGGCATTATTATTCCAAGTTATATATGAATTGATGTATGTATCAGCCCTCATGACTTTGAATAGCGCCAAGACAATTGGGTTACCTCCTTAAGCCCTGCCAATACACGAGTCCCTTGTGAGGAGCGGATTTGTAGATAACCCAGCAATGTTATCTTATTTGGTTTGATATTAATACCACATTTACACCTTTATCAATTACACAAACGGCAGGCCATTGTGTAATGTTCCACGTTCAATCGTTTCTTCATTACATGGACATAATTACAATGACTACAATTCTAAGCGTGTGGTAAAAAACTTTGCTTGAATGGTGATTAATATGTCGACTATTATAAAGTCCAGCTGGATGAGTCAGGTTCTAGGCGTTGGTGGTTGTTACGCGGGTGGCTATGTATCCCCCGGACGGTGGTTGTTACGCGTCGGTGGTTGTTACGCGTCGGTGGTTGTTACGCGGGTGGCTATGTATCCCCCGGACGGGGGTTGACCATCACATCGAACTGCTCTGCGAAACTTCTGGTGCAGCAGGCAGTATAAGAGGAAATTAGCGGAGAATTTGATGGTCTGCAGCATATTGGCCAGCAGATTCGTAATGCTGTAATGGTAATGATTGGATGTCACTCCGATCCGATAGAAAAACTGGAGGAATATTGAGGGGCAGACACAAGTAATGAAGCAGAAAACCATGGTGACTAGAATCCACGTGGTCTTTGTCAGAACCTGCTGGTTGTCTGCAGTGCTAGAAGAGGCATTACGTCGGCTGTATATGGACCTCACGATGCGGAAGTTGCCAAACATGAGCATCGCTAATGGTAGAAATGTTCCAAGAACGGACCACATGATGAAGTGCGCAGAAGAACCAGGATGAACCTTGCGCTCCTGTAGTACTCGCAAAGATGTCTCTGAATCTTGTAAGCATAGAATAGAGGCAGGTTAAGACACAGAGATATCAGAAAAACTGCCAAATGTACTATTGATGTCCGGCGCACTGTTATAATGTCTTGAAGCCAGGCATCTCTCAGCAATCACCAGGTACTCGGTGGGTTGAGCATTGGCACCTTGTACAAGTTGTAGTAAAAGGGTACGATACCGAACCAGCCCTGTGCTGCTTGGGGTGAAATGTTGCCGAGTATAAGTGGAGGGAAGCCGACCAAACAGAAGGCGAGGTTTGAGAACGCTAATGTTACCAGACCCGCTGTAGCCGATTTCTCAATGACGCCAACTGCGTCACTCATACATCTCCAGTTAAACACAACCAGACTAATGCTGTTCCCGACTATTCCGAATACACACACCAGTGGAATTAAAATGTCGTTAACGATGTGCACAATATCCTTCAAGTTGTTTCCTTGTGGCAGCAATCTCACGATTTCTGTGATGTTGTTGCTTTCGTTTAAGGTTTAAGACCGACCCCATAGAAGTCACTTCCCTGTTCATTTCGGTAAGAGCAGTGCTAACTGACGTCATGGTCGACAGCATCCCGCATGCACTGTCTATAAAGGACGCGAGCTTGCTATGCCTTCAATACACACGTTTCTTGCTCTGATAACACAAAATGAGTCTTCCAAACAATCGAATCCTGGAAACAAAAACATGATCGCTATAACGTCTGATGTCAGGGTCAATCAATCCGAAAGGTTTTTTTCTTAAATTTTATGGTCCGAAACTTCAACATAGTTAAATCGATGCCTTTGTATGGGGCTATACGACATTGCTTTATTCTTTGATTTTGTGACATGTATTCTGACGAAATGCCTGCCGCCAATGAACCGCCGCCAATGAGCCGCAGTCAATGGGCCGCCGTCACTTACCTTAAACCGCCAAGCGAGACGTAGTCCAAATGACGATGCAGGTTTGAAGAATCCTTGTAAGCACATCAAATAAAACCTGGTAACGATTGCTGCCTGTGTGACTCGAGCCCCCCGATACGTTGACCGAGCAGTGAGCTGGCTGCTTTCGACTGGGGCTGATGCAGGCTCGGCTTGTTACGGCGCCAAGTCGAGGGTAGCTCAACCAATAAGGGAAGCGGGTGTGCAGGGGGTGTGGAGGCGGGTGTGGAGGGGGTGTGGAGGCGGGTGGATTTTATGCCCTAGTTTCATTAATCAGGCTGCAGATTTGTGCCGTCTGCTGTGACTCGTTGGCGTGACGGCGTAATACTCCGTCCCTCAGGCTCTGCTGTGACTCATTGGCGTGACGGCGTCTGCTGTGACTCGTTGGCGTGACGGCGTCTGATGTGACTCGTTGGCGTGACGGCGTAATACTCCGTCCCTCAGGCTAACCAAGCGCGTCTCTACTGCGATGGTTTTCTGTAGAACAATGCAAAACAAACCCATTAAGAACCGCATACCACAGATACAGCAAGTACTTATGGGATGTTAATGTCTCAAATGGACACAAAGATCACGAATCGACACAATCATCGGAAAGGGATACGATGACCAGGATCATTAAGGTCTTGGTCCCCATTTCACGTTAATTCGACACAACAACCCACACAATCATTGTGCCGTTTGTTACAATTTGCATGCTACTAAAATGTGTTTGCAAGTCGTCATGCATCCATTCATTCGGCAAGCTATTGGTGACAGAGCCAATGCAAGCAGTGGTTGTCAACTTGTTCATTAACACTACCGCTTCCCAGTAACTAGAACCCATGGCCCTGCCTTGCCTGAGGATACGGACGCAACGATATGTAATCACCACATATCACTTATCGCTTGCTATGCAAATCAATGGCGAAGTTTATGCGTGCGTTCCTCGTGATTCCTGATGGAAAGGTGGATTAAGTGGAGATACGGCATTTAGACAAATGTTGTCCATTCAGAATATGGATCATTGTCGCTCTCCTCATCGCTGCACGTCTCGACCAAATGTAGTAAATTACTTATAATGCGACTGTATACAACCTGTCGTATGCTCTTTGATTACGCCCCTGACACCTCGAGGCTTGGATTCTAAGCACATCTTCTAAAACTGCTTCTTTTAACTCATTGTGCAACATTGGATGTCCAACTTAGCCTTAAACCTTCGAATAAACAATGCTCGGTAACCATCTTATGAGACGTATGGCTATGATGCGAGCACCATGAGCTTGGGATCAAGTTATTGTCAATGATCACAGAGAAAGCAAAGTAATGGAGGGTTTCGTATGGGAGTGTGGTCATCCTTCCCCAGAAAAAGGAAACACCTAATGAAGGTAAATGGTCTCATAGTTATAGCGCATTTCAGATGATCGGTGGTGACCTTGTGATCACCAAGCCACTAAAGAATGGAGAATATAAGACGTCAAGCTCTGAATCAGGGGAATAAATGAACCAAATGACGTCATGAGAACATTTGTTAATGTGGCTGGTCTTAAACTGACATAACTAACTGCACATTATTGTAATGATCTTCAATTGACGTAACTAACCACCCATTATTGTGATGATCTTTAATTGACGTAACTATTGTGATGATCCAATTGACGTAACTAACCACCCATTATTGTGATGATCTTTAATTGACGTAACTAACCACACATTATTGTGATGATCTTTAATTGACGTAACTAACCACACATTATTGTGATGATCTTTAATTGACGTAACTAACCACCCATTATTGTGATGATCTTTAATTGACGTAACTAACCACACATTATTGTGATGATCTTTAATTGACGTAACTAACCACACATTATTGTGATGGTCTTCAATTGACGTAACTAACCACACATTATTGTGATGATCCAATGCAATGAAATGGCTCGAAAAACACCGCTCCGTGCATTTTAAATGTAACAGACTCATATGCATACCAAACAATTTCCTGATGACTTTCTATTTGGCATTTTATCCATACGTATTCGTAACATTTGTCTGCTCGCGGGTTTTATGTAAGTTGAAACACCTTCTCAGACGCCCGACCAGGCAACAATATCGGCGTGTTGTTGAGCTCTGTTGCAGTGGTGATAAGCCACTGCCAGCGGAGCTATTAGTCCTACTTTCGCTAAGATGGTGGCTAACTCGCGCTTATGCTTGATCTAACGGCGACCAGTAATACTATCGACCATCATTTGGAACAAACACCCGTTTCGGGCATTGAGGTCACATATCATCGATTGGGTATTGTTCCTCTTTTGCTTTGGACGTAAACACAATAATCTCCCTGAATCTGTAAACGTTGTTATTAGGACGATGGCTATATCTGATTGTGGCTGTGACGATGGTTATATCTCATTGTGGCTGTGACGATGGTTATATCTCATTGTTGCTGTGACGATGGTTATATCTCATTGTGGCTGTGACGATGGTTATATCTCATTGTGGCTGTGACGATGGTTATATCTGATTGTGAATGTGACGATGGTTATATCTGATTGTGACTGTGACGATGGTTATATCTCATTGTGGCTGTGACGATGGTTATATATCATTGTGGCTGTGACGATGGTTATATCTCATTGTGGCTGTGACGATAGTTATATCTGATTGTGGCTGTGACGATAGATATATCTGATTGTGGCTGTGACGATGGTTATATCTCATTGTGGCTGTGACGATGGTTATATCTCATTGTGGCTGTGACGATTGTTATAACTCATTGTGGCTGTGACGATGGTTATATCTCATTGTGGCTGTGACGATGGTTATATCTCATTGGGGCTGTGACGATGGTTATATCTCATTGTGGCTGTGACGATGGTTATATCTCATTGTGGCTGTGAGAGCGCTCAATAAGATGCCCAAACACTACCACATTATATTGTATAAACCACAACTGTTGCTGGAACAAGTCCAAAGTCAATTATTAACAATAGGTCGATTTTGTTAATGAGATGAGAAATGCATGAGGATTAAATAGATTACTTTGGTATAAGTTGATGATGTTGTAGTCCATGTCCCACCCGGGGCTGTAATCTATTGCGTCTCAGAGAAACATCCAACCCATAACAAGAAATACACGGGGATTCAACCAAATCTAGCAAAATTGTCTGCATCAAGCCAGCTTGCTGGACCAATAATCATTACCCGTAAGAAGATGGCCGTATCTCCACATAATGTACACTAGGCAAATTACTGTACATTGGCAGACGCCACTGAGGCTGCAACATGTGAACAATTGTAGCCATCTAAACAACGTTGATATGATTCTCCTATCGACTGCCATCGCAATTCACAAATACATTAACACAGTTGCATTGAATTGCGTGAATGACGCTAAATGATAGCATGAACCGCGTGCAGATTAAGAAGGTAAATTTGCCTGATTCAGGGGGTTGTGTCGTCCTCACGGGGGTGTGGCGTTCTCATGGTAGTGTGGCTTCCTGAGCAATGGCATCCATAATTAAATCCCTTCCTGAGACGTTTACACATATGACATCTTAATTGTAGCACGCTTTCACCGAGAACACAAAGCTCCAAGCACCTTAGACGCTGATTCTGCACTCTTAATGAAATCTAGTCAAATTGACTTATTTGAGTGGTCATATTGACTGTCCACCAAACGACTAGTTTTATAGTCATTTGACTATAGCAGTTAGTCACAAATCAACTTGGCTAAATGACTTATCTACCTGGTCAAGTAAATGTAGTCAAAACGACTAATACTACCTAGTCACATCGACCACAGTGTCAGTAGTAATGACTATTGTACTTAGTCAGACCGACTAGAAGATTTGGCCATTTGACTATGATTGAATGTCAGTTTGACTATGATTGAAGGTCAGTTTGACTTTGTTTGAAAGGCGAGTTGAATATGCCTCACACACTATGAATGAATACAAATATATTTGACCAAATAATTCACACCGCAAACCAGAATAAACACAAGTCAGTCAACATAATAAGCAAAACAACAACACTGTATTATATACAAACACATAAATGCATGGACTTGTTAATACTGGCCGTGACCCAAAGAAGCTTCGCATCAATCTGGTCCTTAGCCTCATCATCAACGGTCAGCATCCCCTTCTGTACATAGCAAAACGTCTTTTTGGTCGATATGTGGTAAGGCACATTAAACACATAAATGGCAGCCATCAGCATGGCCATGGCCACTGTTACATCCACAGCTTTTCCAACAGATGTTCCCTCAATGAAAACATTGATTTGGGATTCAGGCAATTATCACTCATACAGCAGCAGAGGAGGCAGGCTGTTTATGCTGGTGTCTTGCTGCGTTGTGACATTCTAAAACACATAGTAGATTTACTGTTGAACCTAAACACCAGCAATGGTACACGTCAATACATACATAAATACAGATAACTATATAATATACTCGCCTAATAGTATGGAGGCGATTATCAGAAGATTTCATCTGAAGCGTTAAAATTTCCCGCAGCAACTGGTTAAAGAACCGCCGCAAAGGTCAAGCTTCCGGTTACTCGGTGCATTCATCCGCCGCTGCAGCTGACGCGGCGCGCACCTGTGGTAATGTAAGCAACCCGTGTGATCCGCGCCTCGCGGTCTCCCATCAAGGAGAACGCTCTCATGGTGGTCAGATTGACTAGGTAACTAGTCAAATACCACCGGATCAGCCTGGCTAGTCATTGTGACTATGTTGCTTAGTCGATGTTACTATCTTCAATAACTGGGTGACCAGGATAACAGGTCATTTTGACTAGATTTGGTTAAGAGTGTGCTGCATGGTTGCGTTAACAGAGACATCGCCTGTTAGGTCCGTAATGAGGACGAGCATTCATACACACATTTGATCTTATTGCATACCACTCTCTGTTCGTTCATTGTACAAGGCGTTTGAAATTAGACCATCATTAACTTCTCGATCTAATGTTGAGCGGTATGGATTGAATTTGTACCGGGTCTTGCATGTACTCAAGCGTTCATTCGACCAATCCTCTCTCAATGAATGCATTTCATTTTGTACACGCATTTGGTGATTGAGTGCAGCTAGTAGTGGATCGACGACAATACACAAGGCGCCACGTTCAGGCAGTACTGTTGTCTTGTCTCTATCGAGTTGCTAAGTGGGTCTAATTAACCAGGCCGCTAGTTAGTATCCACGAACCTGGGTATTTCACGATCTTCACCGCCATAATATCGGTCCATCCATCATGCATTCAATCACCGAGTCACCGATGTAGAAGGCGAATAGCACAGATAGGAATCACAGCAGTTGTATAAGGGACGCCTTCAGTTGCCGCGTGATAGGTAGTTCTATCTATTATTCGCAGTTGTAATAGAGACGACGTTCCATCTTATTGAGGCTTCAGCTGTCATCCATCAATCTGAACGCACATGCAATAGGATTTGATCATACTCGTACATTAGATATGGCGGAATTTGACTTACAAATTTACGCATGCATCTGCATCTGCTGAGCAAGTCTGACTGTTTGTCTGCCGGGGCGGTCATCGTGGCAGCTGGTGCTGTATTTGTGGCAGCTGAGGTGGTCATTGTGGTTGCTGGGGTGGTCATTGGTGCTGCTGGGGTGGTCATTGTGGCTGCTGGAATGGTCATTGTGGCTTTTGGGGTAGTCATTGTGGCAGCTGGAGCGGTAATTGTGGCAGCTGGGGTGGTCATTTTGGCAGCTGAGGTGGTCATTGTGGCTGCTGGAATGGTCATTGTGGCTTTTGGGGTGGTCATTGTGGCAGCTGGGGTGGTCATTGTGGCTGCTGGGCCTGTCTTTGTTGGAGCTTAAATGGATGTCGTTACCTGGTAACTGGAACAGTGAACCTATGTCTTCAGGGAGCAGCCCCTGATACTAACCATCGGAACTTTGCCATCAGCTAGAAGCTGCCGTACGTGCAGATTCGTGTTATATCCTCAGGTGGCGACAACCCCAACTATCAGAGTCATTATAAGTGGAGATATTGCCTGGCGCGCCTTCGATACAGCGCTCCTCCAATCAGCGCGCCTTCGATACAGCGCTCCTTCAATCAGCGTTCATGATAACGCTGTCTTTATCGTCGTAGGGCTAATTCGTTTAAACTACAAATTTGCAATTCCCGCGTTTGTATCCGACCGACGCGCACCATGCGGTATAAATCAACCCGGATAATCCGGATATTTAACATGCGCCTAGACACATCTAATGTGCAGTCTGACATCATCACATTAGCTTATTCACAGCTAATGTGCAGTCTGACATCATCACATTCGCTTAGAAACAGCTAATGTGCAGTCTGACATCATCACATTCGCTTATTCACAGCTAATGTGCAGTCTGACATCATCACAATCGCTTATTCATAGCTAATGTGTAGGCTGACATCATCACATTCGCTTACTCACAGCTAATGTGCAGTCTGACAACATCACATTCGCTTATTCACAGCTAATGTGCAGTCTGACATCATCATATACGCTTAGTCACAGCTAATGTGCAGCCTGACATCATCACATACACAGCTAATGTACAGCCTGCGCTGGTTGCATGTTACCTATGTATTTTTCATCTTGTCACTTGGCATACAGTGGTCCACTATTCTAGTGTTACCTTCCAGGACATAGTGTATATAGGCGATACTGCTGACGAGACATCTGTATTACCGCACATCAGGCGATGTATTGTCCGAAGTCAACCAATAGACCACATTAATTTTACTGGACCACCAATAGGTCTCATTAGTTCTTACTAGACAACCACTAGGCCTCATTAGTTCTTACTAGAGAACCACTAGGCCTCATTAGTTCTCAAAGGACAACCAATAGGCCTCAATAGTTCTTACTGGACCACCAATAGGCCTCATTAGTTTTTACTGGACAATTAATAGACCTCATTAGTTATTACTGGACAACCACTAGGCCTCATTAGTTCTTACTAGACAACCACTAGGCCTCATTAGTTCTCAAAGGACAACCAATAGGCCTCAATAGTTCATACTGGACCACCAATAGGCTTAATTAGTTTTTACTGGATAATTAATAGGCCTCATTAGTTCTTATTGGCCAACCAATAGGCCTCATTAGATCTCAAAGGACAACCATTAGGCCTCAATAGTTCTTACTGGACCACCAACAGGCCACATTATTTTTTACTGGACAATTAATTGGCCTCATTAGTTCTTACTGGACAGCCGCTACCGAATATAATTTTAAAAGGAATTTACGTTCCCATGATTTCCTGACATGCGCAGCTCACGGCAAGCGAAGCATATGATTCAGGTCCTTGGCAAGCTTTTACTATTCCACAAAACATTGTAGAATTGCAATAGTTATCGCGCATAATGTAATATGTTCATAACGTCTCATTAGACTATCCATTAGAGTCCTGGTGCCACATATTGATTGAGTCATTGGGCCCTATGTTGCCGGGAAACCACGGACAGGTTGCTTTAGTTTACACAGCGGAAATATGCATGTATGATTATATTTTTCAGGACATAACTAGACACAATAGTTGAAGAATGTGTTTGACAATAAGAGCCAATAACAACATCGCTAAAAGCAGGACTAACAACTCAACTGATGTATAGCAACATCATTTCCATGGAGAATAGATGCGTGTACACGAACGTCGTCGGGGTGATTGGCGAATCACGGCTTGATTGTCAATAACATCCATCTACGGGTATTGTCGACATCAACACTAGCTCCTGATTATATCACGTGACCTTTGGGACGAATGATGTCCTTCTCGCGCGTGGCATCCTGTAAAATCACGCTGTTAGTCGCTGCTGCTGTGTTTGTAATTATTATAGGAAATCACCCTTGCCGTATAATGGTCAATGAACAATCGCTCATAGTTTGGGTAATATCATGTTGATAGTTGTAGTATAGGGCCAGGCTCTAGTTTATCAATATCATGTTGATAGTTGAAGTATAGGGCCAGGCTCTAGCTTCTCAGTATCATATTGATAGTTGAAGTATAGGGCCAGGCTCTAGTTTATCACTATCATGTTGATAGTTGTAGTATGGGGCCAGGCTCTAGTTTATCACTATCATGTTGATAGTTGTAGTATAGGGCCAGGCTCTAGTTTATCACTATCATGTTGATAGTTGTAGTATAGGGCCAGGCTCTAGTTTATCACTATCATGTTGATAGTTGTAGTGTAGGGCCAGGCTCTAGTTTATCACTATCATGTTGATAGTTGAAGTATGGGGCCAGGCTCTAGTTTATCACTATCATGTTGATAGTTGTAGTATAGGGCCAGGCTCTAGTTTATCACTATCATGTTGATAGTTGTAGTGTAGGGCCAGGCTCTAGTTTATCACTATCATGTTGATAGTTGTAGTATAGGGCCAGGCTCTAGCTTCTCAGTATCATGTTGATAGTTGCATTATGGGGCCAGGCTCAAGTTTAGAAATATCATGTTAATAGTTGCATTATGGGGCCAGGCTCTAGTTTATCAATATCATGTTAACTGTTGTAGTATAGGGCCAGTTGCTGTAAATGGATCAGATTGACGTCGGAGCTGAATCAGATTGACGTCGGCGCTGGATCAGATTGACGTCTATAGCCATGTAAAGACTAACCCTAGCCATGTTATCATGACGTCCCTTGCCAAATTGAAGCTACTAAAGACTAATTATTCTCAGGAGCAGATTATCCGAGTTCTAACTTTCAACTCTTGATTGGCGGAGCGTACAATCAACAGAATCTAACTTGCTCATCACACCATACAGTCATGTTCTAATGTTCCCTTAACGAATGTCCCCATTAAATACAGTTGCAGAAACGTTGGATGCACTAAACGACACAGAGAACGCCCTTTCCGGATACTTGGAACTGGAGTTCCAAATTGGAAAGCATTTCCTTCCGGTTACCGATATCGAGACATGACAAGATGACGCGAACACTTTTGCGTCGGGAATGACACAAATGCGTATTATTGAATGCTATAGTTTTTAAGATGCTTCATGTGCTAATGCACTGATGCGAATGGCAATGCTTCTTCAATCATCTGACTGGTGTAGTGTTATTGGGGTGCTAAGGGAACTAAGCCAAAAATCATGGAAGTTTTCATCTGTACTGCTCGCTCTACGACCTATTCGTTAGACCACCCTGCTTGTGCGGGTATGTAAGGCGTGAACGTATCGCGTGTTGCCACTAGGTGTCCCAGGTGCAGGAGTACTCCTAAGTTGTACAATCTACAAATCAATCAACACCACCCCCCCCCCCCCCCCCCAGACATTGACAGATAGCCAGCATCTCCAAGTTGATATTGGCAAATAGCCAGGCATCTCCCAGCACATATTGACAGATAGCCAGGCATCTCCCAGTTGATATTGGCAGATAGCCAGACATCTCCCAGCTCATATTGACAGATAGCCAGGCATCTCCCAGTTAATATTGGCAGATAGCCAGGCATCTCCCAGTTGATATTGGCAGATAGCCAGGCATCTCCCAGTTGATATTGGCATACTCTTGCTGAATATTCCAAAGACGCACACCAATGAAGTAACTACGTCATCATGTAAGCCCATGTGCCGAAGTATCCCGCCATGCGTGACCACCTGTTCATGTCTTTGTGTCTACAACATGTAATATAGGCCGAGAAGCAACCCCGCCTTAAGGCATTGGATTGCATGGTAACTTAATGATGTGACGGCGCAGGTTCTATGGTAACTTAACGATGTGTAGATGCAGGTTATATGGATACTGTATACACTCAGACGTAGGCAATTTGGTATCGCTTTAGAGGCCGTACGATTCGAAATTGTTATAATGGTAGCATTTACTGAGCCGGTGTGAATTACAAGCTTAACCACGTTGCGTTGCACTTTTTTTCACATTTACTACATGCCAAACATGAATACAGAAACAGCCGTAATTGAATTCTAGCTTCTCACCTTCAACCGCTGAGCGAGCAGGAGAGCGAAGACACCGCTGGACACCAGGTTTATAGCGCCCCGTTGATATAGGCTGGCAATGATTGCTGACAGCGAGGCTCAGCGGCACCCACCAGGTTTGTCATACCAACAAAGGCATGCTTACTTCACTGTGGCTGGCACAGAAATTGTGGCGTTGACGGAAGCTGCAACTATAATAGATGGCGTCTCCTCGAGGCAGTGGGGTTTAAGCGCCTTGTTGAATTAACCGGGGCGATATTCGTGCTGCTCCGGATGATCGACATTAACTGAATCACAGATACCAACGGAGTTATATTCTGTGTCGGATGCAACACCTTTTTTGCATGTTCAGAAACACCCGCTATTCCTTGGACGTCCCATGAATACTGTGTCGGTAACGCAACATAAATTGTGGGTATATGTACACTCCCTAATATCGTTTGACAATGGCGCCCAGGACATCGTATGGTCATTAAAGCAATGGCTCACAGGACATTGTATGGTCATTAAAGCAATGGCGCCCAGGACATCGTATGGTCATTAAAGCAATGGCTCACAGGACATTGTATGGTCATTAAAGTAATGGCGCCCAGGACATTGTATGGTCATTAAAGCAATGGCTCACAGGAAATTGTATGGTCATTAAAGTAGTGGTGCCAAGAACATTGTATGGTCATTAAAGCAATGGCTCACAGGACATTGTATGGTCATTAAAGTAGTGGTGCCAAGAACATTATATGGTCATTAATGAAGTGGCGTCCAGGACATCGTATGGTCATTAAATCAGTGGCGCCCAGAAAATCGTAAGGCCATTAATGAAGTTCTGCCCAGAACATTGCATGGTCATTAAAGCGGTGCTGGCCAGAACATCGTATGATCGTTAACGTAGTTGTGTCAAGAACATGGAATGGCCATTAAAGAAGTTGTGCCAAGAACATAGAGTAGTATATAAAAGAACGTTTCTGGGACAGATTTTCTCTGTAACGACTTGTAGCCTCCAATATCAACATGGCTCCTCTCACACCTTGTCCCCAGAGGGAGCATAGAGGCAACAACAGTAGCCATCCCCACAGTGTGAGCGACCAGAACAGTAGCGAGCCCACCACCACAGGCTGAGCGACCAGAACAGTAGCTAGCCCACCACCACAGGGTGAGCGAAAAGAACATAGCTAGCCCGCCACCACTGGGTGAGCGACCAGAACAGTAGCGAGCCCACCACCACAGGGCAAGCGACCAGAACAGTAGCTAGCCCACCACCACAGGCTGAGCGACCAGAATAGTAGCTAGCCCACCACCACAGGGTGAGCGACCAGAACATAGCTAGCCCGCCACCATAGCGACCAGATCAGTAGCCCGGGCAAGCGACCAGAACAGTGCTAGCCCACCACCACAGGGTGAGCGACCAGAACAGTAGCGAGCCCATCACCACAGGGCAAGCGACCAGAACAGTAGCTAGCCCCCACCACCACAGGGTGAGCGACCAGAACCAGAACATAGCGACCACTGGGTGAGCGACCATAGCACCACACCACAGGGCAAGCGACCAGAACAGTAGCTAGCCCACCACCACAGGGTGAGCGACCAGAACAGTAGCGAGCCCATCACCACAGGGCAAGCGACCAGAACAGTAGCTAGCCCACCACCACAGGGTGAGCGACCAGAACAGTTGCGAGCGTTTCAGCTATTATTCCTATTATTTGAAGTATATTCTTATGTCCATACGCCTGTGTGTCCATTCCAATTACTTCGATCCACCTCTTAGAATCGAACAGAGAAAAGTATACATCGTTAATATGCATGCCATATATATGATGCCCCTCGCTGGGTAGCATGTTCATGCAGTGTCTGAATGTCTGTTTTTTCACAACGACCTTCTTCACACCTTTTGCTTTCCAAATTTTTTCCGAGTCGGATAGCAGAATAGAATACATCTTAGGCCATACCCTTAACGTACTCTTTGATCGGCACCCGAGCGCATTCATCCTTCATTTTACCAAGAACCTTTTTATTCTCGTTGCCGAAAGGCCCAAGCCGACTATACTGAGATCCATGGCCAAGCCCCACCGCCCTACCCACGCACAAAGGTCGCCCTCGCAGCACTCGAAAAGAAAAACGCATTTGACAGGAAGATCTACGCAAGAATGAGGGCTAAGGTATTGGGCGAACCACTCCAACCACCACCCCCAGTGACGACCCCACAGTCTCTATTCTGAGGCGGTGAAAGCGCCGGCTCCACGTCCAAGGACATCCCCCATAAAACCAATTCCACTTCCAAGAACAACAACCAGAGAGTTCCAACCCCCCGCCAAAGGTCAACCACCACGCGACTCAGACCAGTCCCCACTCCCCGCCTCAAATTCAGGAGAACCAAGCGGGCCATCAACAACCAACTGCGAGGCTGGGTCATGAACGTTCCCAAGACTCACCCCTATGCCCCGGACCTCCTGACCTTCCAGAAAGGCGTGCAACCCTAGATTCGTAAAGTTCTGGCACAGGAGCTGAACCTACTAGGTGGTCTCAAAACACAGCTCGCAGTCAAAGTAAGTCTCTTCAAGACCAAAAAAGATGGTGTCACGGAGTATGCAGAGCCAGTCCTACGAAACAAGCAACAGGTGGTTCTATTCAAAGACAACATTGACTCCGCGATAGACCCGGCTGGCCCCAAATCCAGGAGATGCTGGAGAAGTGGGTTAACCAAGGTTCTGGGTGGATGTTCGAGGCGGTAGAAACCATCTGGATTGACATCGCGAAGTATCAACCACTCAAATGCGGCTCCTACCTCCCCCTACCGCCAGCACTGGATATCAAAGGGGCCAACCGAGAAGCTGCTCCTGGCCCATAAGCACGAGTGTGCAGGCATAGGCCAGACTGCCGTGCGAGTAGACATGCCCGAGGAGGGAAAGAACATCCTCTCCTTCAAGAACTGGCAGAAGCAACTGCCAGTCCCCTACGTCATCTACGCAGACTTCGAGGCGCTCACAGTAAAGCTCCCAAGGCCAGCCCTCAATCCAGAAAAGAGCAACACCCAGAAGACCCAGGAACACCAGGGCTGCGGGTACGGCTACATAGTAGTCCGTTGCGACGGGAAGACCTCATCCCCAGTCATCTACAGGGGAAGCGACACCGTGGAGAAGTTCCTCAAGGCCCTACAGCAAAAGGAGAAAAAGACCAAATCAGTTCTCTCCAAGTCAGTCCCTATACGGATGACCCGAGACGACCAAAGAGTCCACAAGACCGCACCCCAATGCCATGTCTGCAGCAAACCGCTCGGAACCGATCGGGTCCGTGACCACTGTCATATAACTGGCAAGTACAGAGGGCCAGCCCACAACGCCTGCAACCTAAAGCTTAGGTTGAGCCCCAAGACAACCCACTTGACGGCAGAGTATGAACCAGACCAGACAAAGTGAGGGTTACTATTACGCAAAGGGGTATTCCCCTACGAGTACATGGACAGCTGGGATAAGTTTGATTCTCCCCTTCCGCCCAGCAAGCTCTCGGAGCAGGGCATATCAGCCACAGACTACGCCCACGTGCAAAAGGTCTGGAGCACGTACGGTTGCAAGAACATGGGCGACTACCACGACCTCTACCTCCGGACAGACGTACTCCTCTTAGCCAACGTCTTCGAGACCTTCCGCAAGACCAGTCTAAAGCAGTACGGCCTGGACCCAGCCCACTACTATACCAGGCCGGGCTTCTCATGGGACACCCTACTCAAGAGCACAGGGGCAAAGCTCTAACTTCTCACTGACTACAACAAGCACCTCTGCGGGGAGGAATAAGCATGGTCTCCTGGCGCCACGCTAAAGCAAACAATCCCTACGTAGGAGACTTCGACCAGGACAAGCCCACAAGCTATATCCAGTACCTCGACGCCAACAACCTCTACGGCTGGGCAATGAGCCAGGCCCTACCCACCTCGAACATTAAATGGGTGGACCGGCCAGAGTCGCTCTCCAGAATAGTCCGCACCCACTCTGATGACGCCGAGACCGGGTACATTCTTGAGGTCGACCTAGAATACCCACCCGAACTTCATGACACCCACAACGACTATACCCTAGCCCCCGAACGACTCCTTGTGCAGAACGAGTGGCTCTCAGACTACCAGCGAAACCTTCTTGACGAGTACAGCGTCACCGGCGTTGAGAAGCTGGTCCTGAACCTGAGGAACTAGGAGAAGTACATACTCTACTACAGGAACCTCCAACTGTATCTGGCCCTGGGGATGAGGCTGACCAAGATCCACCGCGCCCTATCCTTCACCAAAAGCCGCTGAATGGAGCCCTACATCCGGAAGAACACCAAACACTGCAAGGCCGCAACCAGTGACTTTGAGAAGGACCTCTACAAACAAATGAACAACTCCGTCTTCGGCAATACCATGGAGAACTTCCGCAAGCGGGTTGACGTGAAGCTGGTCCGTACAGCAGACGGCAATAAAATAAGAAAGCTCATAGCCAGCCCCTCCTTCGCCCAGCAGAAAATATTTGACGACGACCTGGCTGCCATCCACATCCACAAGTCCCACCTGGTCCTCAACCGCCCAGTCTACGTGGGGATGTGTATACTCGACCAGTCCAAGCACCTCATGTACGACTTACTACAACACCATGAAGCCTCAGTAAGGCCGCGATCTCAACCTACTCTACACCGACACCGACTCCCTGCTCCTGTAGATTCGCACACCAGACATCTACGCCGACATGAAAAAGGACAGTGCCCTATTCGACACCAGCAGCTACGCCCCAGCCCACCCGCTCCACAGCAATGAGAACAAGAAGGTTCTAGGAAAGATGAAGGACGAGTGCGGGGGTGTACCCATCAGGGAGTATGTAGGCCTGCGCCCAAAGATGTACTCCATCCTGATGTCGACCCGGGAGGAAATCAAGAAGGCAAAGGGCGTAAAAAAGATTGTGGTCAAGAAACACCAGCGCCACGCCCAAAACCTTGAATCACTGTTCGAACAGAAGTGGTTCCACCATGGGATGAACATGCTCAAAAATGACAGCCACAAGATATATGCACGTTAATAAGGTGTCTCTATCCCCCTTTGATACAAAGCGATGGATAGCTCCGGGTGGTGTACACACCCTGGCCTACGGGCTTACCCAGGCCTACCACCCGGCGTAGACCGCCAGCAGACAGAGTGTATTGTATTCAACTGTGGGTGTATCCACACCTTCCACCTCCGACTAGCCACTGAATCCTGATGGTGAACTTCCTGCATCAATGGTGGACACCTCTCCCACACCACTGCTGGACACCTCTCCCTCACCCTCCGCGATCAGGAGGTCATCCACCTTCTCACATATGCCGGCTATAGTGAGCCTGGGGGTGGCCTGCCTGAGCTGAGACTGTAAATGAGCGGTCTTCTTAGCCTGAGGGGGTGTGGCACCACCATCTGTGGCCGGGGCAGCCGGCGGACGTGGGGGCTTGGTCTTCCTAGCTCGAGAAGGTTTATCTAGCATGCCTTCCTCAGTCTCAACGTGAGTCGCCACCTGGGCCTTCCTGCAACCCGCTTCACTGCCCTCAAGCCTCCTCTCCTTCGTATCCACAATTCATACACAATTTTAGGTTATTTTTTATCACCTTCTGACACTTTACACAAAGCCGATTTACGATCCCCCGCTTAACCTTAAACCTGTGCATTGCACAAAATTCAAACTTACAGGGCCTGCCACAGGGGTCTCTCTTCCCGAGTAGAAACCAGGGGCACTTTCCAGTTGCTTCTATTACTACCGATCTGTCTTTTATCTAATTGGTAATACCGTCTAGTGGCAGCTAGGTATCGGGCGGCACCACAAGCAGCTCCTCCTTTAGAAAGCCACAGAGCAGTCCATCTAACAAATAATATAGTACAGGCTCACCAGGTTTAGTGATAGAGCGTCTAATTCAGTAAACATTGAGTGACCACACAGGGTCAGTGGCCCACCGCCAGTGGTCTTGCTCGACCTCACCATCATCAGAGGGAAGCTTTTGCTCTTTGACCCCCAACGGGCGCCCTGGTACGACTGAAGATGGCTTTTGTGCAACTCGTTTTGCCTTTATGGCATCTTTAGGTTTTTTCCCAGTCAAGCGGTTCACCTCTTTATTTATCGCAGAGACTACAGCCTGCAGTCGAGAAACCCACTCAGTCGATCGTTTTCCAGTATCCCTTAACTCTATGGCGTACTGGTGTCCAAAGAGTCATTCAGCAAATGTCCGGTTAAAGCGCTCTACTATACCCTGGTCTCGATGTATATTCAAACGGCCACGCCTGACTGATACTCCATGTTTTGCTAGCAGCTGTTTCACTGCTCCCATAAACTCCCGTCCTGGGTCTACCTGAAGTAGTTTATGCCACCCCAGCGGTCCTCGTTTGTAAATCTTTTCGAGCGCACCTGCGACCTCTTTAGCCTCCTTTGTAGTCAATGGCTCGGCTGCCTTGTAGCGCGAGGCCACATCCACCACAGAAAGAGCATACTTGTAAGTCCGGCCCTTCACAACATCATGAGGAAGAAATAAGAGATCGGCTTGGTGAACCTCATTAGGGACAGGGACATCAAACTTCGGCCTGTGAATGAGTTTGGGCACTGGCAGGTAGATTTGCCATATAGCTTGCTTTGTAAGCCACCCTCTGGCAACTTCCTCAGTAACCCTCGCTTCCGTTGCAAGTTTCTTGATAGCTGTTATGCCTTTCCAGTAGCCCTTAGGACTATAGTAGATCTTTTGCATGTGACGATCCATACAAAGTAAACGCCGAGTCCAAAAATGACCTACTGAGCAAGCCTGTATGCAACCAGTCCAGTCACAGCCATGCCCAGTATAATGAACGCCACCTCACGCCCTTTTTGACCTTCTGAGTGCTCGTAGAAGTCTGAAAGCTGTGGCTCAGCGTCCAGCTTGTCGATGGATTTACCCGACAATATGTAGTACTCATGCATTGCCTCATCCACATCCCGAAAAGTATGCTCGGCATGTCCCTGGTGGCGCAGGTGCTCATTGATGAAGTCTAAACGCTTAGTTCACTTCTTGGCCCATGCTGCCTGAGCAGATTGAAGCTGCTCGATTGCCATATCATGGCGTTTACGTTCCACGTCCGGAGGTGCTGACCTCACGACCGGGGATCTGCCCCCCCCTCACAGCCTGTTTAGGGGCGGAGGCCACTAGTTTCTGCCTGTAACAATAAAATGAGCGTCCGGAGGTGCTGACCTCACGACCGCGTGCCCGATAAACGGGTCAGTCTCGAGGTCCGTAATCAGATTTAACTGATGTTCCGGGGGGATTGGCAGAAACATACAAGCAATGCTAAAAAACAGTTGGAGAACTGACTGCCCCAGAGTCCGCGTCATGGCGGTGCCCAGCCGAGCCTCATATTTTGCATAGAACTTGGTAATCTCTTTATCAGACATCGATTCAATATTTGCAGTTGACAGGTGCTGATCACCGAGGTACTGACGGGCCTGATCCCCAGCTATGACAGCAAGCCTATCTCTCTTAGAAGACATATCTTCACCAGGGGTGCAATGGGGTTCTGCTCGGTCAGACTTTGTGGCTGGCGGGCTAGCCGCATCCTGTTCAAGGAGTTGATCAATAATGGTATCAGGATCCATGAATATACGTATAAACCTAAATTGGTTACTGAAGCAGCGGCTGCTATTAAAGCCAGCATCACCTCAATTGACAGCATATCCAGTGGGTTGATCAGTCTTCAGCAGCAGTTTTGCATGCCTGGTCTTTGCTAGTAGATGGCGTACTGTGGTACGTTCCTCACTCGTTGGAATCACATCATTCTCTCATAGGGCGTCTTCAAACGAGTCACGATCCTTTGTGTGAAAAAGTGCAATCCAATGGGTCTGTTCACGTACATCCTTCAGCACAGAGTTAATACAATATGCTCGAAGGCACCGAAGAAGGGCCCTTCAAGTAGGTCGAGGATGAATGCGGTTTTCCCACATCC
The DNA here is from genome assembly GCA_034190875.2 of Urechis unicinctus. Classification (NCBI taxonomy): domain Eukaryota; kingdom Metazoa; phylum Annelida; class Polychaeta; order Xenopneusta; family Urechidae; genus Urechis; species Urechis unicinctus. Next base: position 73,272,356 of record CM067343.1, on the reverse strand, counting down.
TGTCTGCCCACAAACAATTGCTGAACAGGGACCAACTGGAAATGTAAACTCAGTTTTCGGTTTCATCAAGCCCTTGTTAGTAGACTGCGCTGACGAACCTGCCATCTTTAATGTTAAGCTGTGCATCCATTACAATATACATGTAAACGTTCAATGCGCCTGCCGCCTCTGCTTTTTTCGTGATCTGAATGGTTATACCCCAGACGCATTCTCCACGGCCCTGCCACTACCATAGAGCTGGTCGTCATCACTCGTCCTTAAGGCGAGCCACAGAGCATACTTACTGGTTAGGTACTCTCCTAGGGAGACGTCCGACAATGCCAAGTCTTTTGCTGCTATTGCTACACTGGGGTCTCGTTTACTCGTTGCTGCAAAGGCCTTCTTCACCTCGTCCCACTGCTGGTAGCCACGCATGCCATGCGCATAGAGTTGATTGGGGATGCCCTCAATGGTCACCTCGACCTTCGTAATCTTTGGGTTGTAGAACGACTCTGTTTTCCTGGCGAATGAGGCGCCCTGGGGGTCTTCAAAGAGCAGTAGGATGCCCTTCATGCTGCGAGCAGGCACGTTCAGATTGATGTTTCCACAGTGTATCTTTTTTATTGTATACAAGCTTTCTGTGACGAAGTACACGGTCATACAGAATCGAGAGCCGACCTGTGTACTGGTTGCGTATCATACGGGCCAACTCTGCCATCAATTTTGTAGCTCTCCTTGGTGTCGCCTGTTGCGTGAATCACGCGGTTGTAGTCGTTGAACGTGAGCTCGTATTCCAGTCTGTCTTTAACCGCGCTCTGGTAGAATGGCATGTGACTCTCGAGGAGTTCAAAGTCAAGCGGAACGTAGAACCTGTTTCTATACACATCGGCTACGGCCTTGTCCTCTTCCTCGGTCTCATCCTTGTCTCCTGCCCCCACTCGTATCTTAGTTGTGTTTCTGTTATCTGATGTGTCAATGCCCTGGTACTGGAGGCCCTGTCTCTCCTGTGCAGTCCGCCTCAAGTCGTGGTAACAGTGATACACATCGCTGTCATCAATAGACATGACCTCATTGCCAGAAATCTTGATTGTCAATTTCTTAACCACGGCGCAACCCAGGTTTTTTACAACGCTGCGGTCGATGTCAGCGTGATTGTAAAGGCCAGCCGTGCTGTCCCTGGGACAATGACGTCTTCTGCGTCTAGACTGGGGAAGCGAACCAGCAGCTGGTCAATAGTGCTTGGATTGTTAGTAATTACTACAGACTGTCGCACACCCTTAACCCCCAGGGGTTCGCGTATCTGGCGGTGTGGATTTAGTTTGCGTCCGTAAGTACTCGAGATGTTGAATTCTTAATTGCACTTATATCTTTAACATATTAACACGGAGTTTGATAACCCAACATTTAACGACGCAGGGGAGGAGGAATACGACCCTGGAAGAGAGGATGAGGATTGGCCTGTAGCTGAGACACTCCCAGAGGCCCCTCTCCCAACTCAGGGTACTATAGGAGGGAAATTGAGATCGATACGTCTATACCACAGGGAGGCCGACTTGTTATAGGCGCTGTCAATGATTATTACGATGCATTGGCTGAAAAAGGTTACACGCCGTCTCTCGGCCGCAATTATTCAAAGTTTGAACTTGTTGGAGGAGAGTTACGTTTGAAGGACTACCCTGACTTAAGTATTACACGTTCTCGTACTAAGGCCCCACTTTCACTTCAAACAATAGCTAGCAGACAGGGTGGGTGGGCTAGGGGCATCCGTGGTGGGTTGGGTTTTACTGAGTGGTCCCGAAATGTGGTGTCGCAAAGGGAAGTGCGGGCTCTCCAAGTCGTTGACCAAGCAGCCGTCAAAGCCTCAGAGGGTATGGAAATGAGTGGACCTGAAGCCACAGCTGGGAGAGGGCCTGGTGTGGAAGAGACAAGCTTCATAACGCTATAGAAGACGTGAGCACGCAGACGGATGGTCTGACATTCCGAGAGCTTGTAGGGCTTGGCAAGGCTATGCAGACCCAGAGGGGTGAGTTGGTGAACAACCTAGCTAAGATAAGTGAGTTAGGAAGGGATATAGCCCAACGAGAAGCTAAAATAGAAACTTTGGAGGATGCGAGGGATGAGGAACGGAGATTCCAACCAACTGTGCTTGCTTTCCAAGTAAGTGAGCTTTCTGAGCTGCGGGATCTTCGTAGTGCCCGTATTGAGGCTGCCTCTGAAAACCGAAAAATATTACGGTCTCAAACTAAACGCATCAGGGAAACAATCAGTAGGGTTATTAATGAGGGCACAACATTGGCTGAGCGTGTACGTACCCTGTTCCGGGAGCAGGGTATAACAATCGCCACTATCCTCACTGCGATTGGGTTGGCAATCTCGACCCTGGTGGTTGCTTTGACGGTTGGGGGGAGCACTAGTCCGACCCCAGCTCCACCCCCATCGCCAGTTGATAAGCCCGGCTTAAAGGAGTGGATTAAGAAACAGCTGACGTTCTGAAGAGTCTGGCTGGCAAGTCAGTAGCCACCCTTCCAGGAATCATTGGTGGGGTTGTATCTTGGGTGCTTAAGTCAGTTGGAAAGTTGGCTGGTTGGGCGGCAGAGCATGTATGGGCTGCGGTTATGGCGGTGGGAGGAGTTATCCTCTTGATACTACGCGATCTACTACGTGGCAAACCAAAGCACCGCTAGACCTATAACGATTCCACCTACAATAAGAGAGGTTTTCTCGACCTTGTGTGTCCCACCACGGGCCCCACCCTTAGGGATCACAGGAGGTGCCCTAGGGGTCACAGGAGCTGGGGTGGGGGTTCCTATGTCAGGCGGGTAAAAGATTCCCTTATCTGGAGGAGTGGTAGCTGCGTTGACGTCTGTATTGCTGCCGATTTGCTGTTCCCCAGTTGCAATGGTAATCAGATTGTTGTACCCAACAACGTTTCCAATGGCGAGGCTCATATCTGACGGAGCCATGTACAGGCCCGTTCCAAACACATAATCAACCTTTGAGGAAGCATTCTGGAGGACATTTTGATACCGTCGGATGGATGAGGGAATGTCCACTGGGAGTTGATGACATCCTCAAAGTTGGCCTGAAATTGCTTTTGAGCATCAAAGGACGTACCAACACCTAGTATCTCTGAGCGGGTCTGTGCCTGTGCACCAAGAATGGCCCAGACATAGGTCCGAATGCTGTCGTTGATCCGCGTGATACCTGGGCCGGTGAACCCCACTGATTTTTCTAGGATGTAAGTACTCCAGGCAGTGTTTGCTCCATTCTGGTCTTGCTTTATAAAATCAATGTGTAGCTTGCCGCCCTGGAAAAAAAGCCGTCGGTTGATTTCTCAAAGGTTTGCCTAACGGATTCGTACAGGTGGGTGTTTCCGTAATGAGTGATCACCCGTACCTCGTGTGTTTCAGGGTCGGTGAAATAGACCCGCCCTAGGCCCTGGTTGCCGCCCTTTATTCTAGTCGCTGTTTTCATCAATCCCAAACTCGTGGCAGAGCTGGTGGTAGATTCTCTTGTCGAAGGTGTTGTTGGTAGCCGACCATGTGGCGTCATCTGGCAGTGCTATACTTATTTCGTCTAAAAGTCTCCGGATTGTGTAGTAGACGTGGAACCTGTAGAGGTTTCTTAGTACTGGGGAGTCAGATTTGAGGTGGTCTAGGGCAGAAACCCATACAACAAAGTTTACCCGGTTCTACCAGTATTGCATGTGGTTGGTTCTCCAGCCAAATACAAGGCTGTCGTCCACCCCAAACGCATCTGCTATATTATCGGATTTCACCTGAATGAGGAGATGTGTCAGATCCTCGGCGGCAATATGGGGTGGGTATACAGGACCGGGTTTGTACGTTTTATTCGTATTGAATGTAAAGGCTTCTTTATTCATATTGCTATGTATCACAATCTGTCAAATGTTCAAAGCGGCGAGGCTGTCTCCCTGCAAAATGCTATTGACAATAGTGCAGGTGATCTATGTGTAGGTCTTAGGTCAATCACGTATACTGTAGGCTGGTATAACATTGAATCAGCTATGCCTATTACAAAGGGGAAAATTTCTACAGGAGAAGAAGTAGGTGTCGTTTTGCCCCTGGACTCTGGAACTTCAAACTTGTCCAGGATGTGTTTACAGATCTAGGTCTTACTTTGGAGGATAATGCTGCAGATGGGTCTATTACCCTCTCAATTCCTGATGATTGGGCTTTACAATGTGACGACGGTGTGTTAAAAATATTGGGTCTTGATACCGGACTGGATGGGGGATGGATTCTTTCAGGTCTTCACAAAGGTGGCCGGCCCGTGAACTTTAGCATCTTTAACCCACTTTATGTCCACCTCGATCAAGTCAGTACCACGCACAACATACTTGATAGTGCGCCCACTACGCTTCTTGAAGTTGTAGGCTGTGGGGACGTCTCTTTCGGTGATATCATAACCACAAACATCGCTAATCCTGTGTCAAAACGTGTTAGTGCAGGAGCCGTGAATGAGTTAAAGGTTCAGATAAGAGATAGTAAGGGACGTATATTGAACAACCACGACCCTCCTATTGGTGTTGTTCTTCAATTTACAAGATGTCAATAAAGGCGAGTATTTATGGAACTCAACTGAAAACGGATCAGGGCAGCGCCGATATAAAAATATTGGGTCTTGATACCGGACTGGAT